>LT934120.1:4646302-4676488 GCA_900231445.1 Triticum turgidum subsp. durum | reverse complement strand
GACTCCAAGTCTCCCGGGTTGCTTTCCTTCCAAAAATAACTTCTCAAGTTGATTTCGTTCCGTTTCGACTCCGTCTGATATTCCTTTTCTTCGAAATACTAAAACAGGCAATAAAACAGTAATATGGGCTGGGCCTCCGGTTAATAGGTTAGTCCCAAAAGTAATATAAAAGTGTATAATAAAGCCCATAATCATTCAAAACAGATAATAAAATATCATGAATGCTTCATAAATTATAGATACGTTGGAGACGTATCAGCATCCCCAAGCTTAATTCCTGCTCGTCCTCGAGTAGGTAAATGATAAAGAAAAATTTATGAAGTGTGAATGCTAGAAGGTGCACAAGTTTGATCAATGATAATTTCAATCACCTTTTCTAGCATGATTATATGTCACAACAGTAGTTCATCTCATAAAACTTTTAATGATCAAGTAACAAGCTATTCACATGTTAAAGCATAGACCATAAACTTTCTTGAAAACTAGCAAACTTCATTCTCAGTCATCAAACAATTGCAATTCATCTTATTTTCAGGAATAGCAAACTCCACATACTCAACTATCATATAGTCTTCTACAATTGCTAACACTCACGCAATACTAATGGTTATGGAGTTTCAATCGGACACTGAGAAAGATAGGGGCTTATAGTGTTGCGTCCCAACATATTCACCTTCGGGTGACGTCAACAATAATAGTTCATGCTAACTTATATATATATATATATATATATATATATATATATATATATATATATATATATATATATATATATATCAGGATCACCCCAACACAAAGTGCTTGCCAAAGGATAAAATGAAAAAGGGAAAGGTGAATATCACCTTGACTCTTGCATAAAGTAAAAGACATAAAGTAAAAGATAGGCCCTTCGCAGAGGGAAGCAGGGATTTGCAGAGGTGCCAGAGCTCGATTTTGAAATAGAGATGAAAATAATTTTGAGAGGTATGCTTTCATTATCAACATAACGACCAAGAGCTTCCAATATCTTCCACACTACATACATTATAGGCGGTTCCCAAACAGAAAGGTAAAGATTTTTACTCTCCCTCCTCCAACAATCATCAATCCATGGCTTGCCCGAAACAACGGGTGCCTCCAACTAACATCAAACCTGGGGGGGGGGGTTGTTTGCAATTATTGTTGATTTGATTTTGATCTTTTGATCATGGGACTGGGCATCCCGGTTACCACCCTTTTTCTCGTGAATGATGAGCGGAGTCCACTCATCGTGAGAATAACCCACCTAGCATGGAAGATACTGCTAACCCGTAGTCGCTACATGAGCGATTCGGGCATACAAAACAGATTATTATTTGAAGGTTTAGAGTTTGGCACATGCAAATTTACTTGGAACGGCAGGTAAATACCGCATATAGGTAGGTATGGTGGACTCTCATGGCAAAACTGGGTTTAAGGATATTTGGAAGCACAAGTAGTATCTCTACTTGGTGCAAGGAATTTTGGCTAGCATGAGGGGGAAAGGCAAGCTCAATATGTTTGAATGATCCATGACAATATACTTTAACTAAGATGTGAGAAAACATAACCCATTACGTTGTCTTCCTTGTCCAACATCAACTCTTTAGCATGTCATACTTAATGAGTGCTCACAATTATAAAAGATGTCTAAGATAGTTTTATATGTGAAATCTATCTTCCTTCAATATTCTTTCATGAATTATTCAAATGACCAATACAATGCTTGCTAACCTTCAATAAATTTACAACCTCTACTTCTTAGTTGTGAAGTCATAACTCCCCATGGGATAAGCAAATGAGACATA
Source organism: Triticum turgidum subsp. durum (assembly GCA_900231445.1). Classification (NCBI taxonomy): domain Eukaryota; kingdom Viridiplantae; phylum Streptophyta; class Magnoliopsida; order Poales; family Poaceae; genus Triticum; species Triticum turgidum. The sequence continues at coordinate 4,674,683 of LT934120.1, read as the reverse complement.
TATAATTTCATATTTATGACATTCAACTCATTCAGCCATTTACTCATAGGATATAAGTGAAGCACACGAGTAAATGACAAACTACTCCATCAAGATATAAGTGAAGATCAATGAGTAGCTAAATAATTATGCAACTATGCGAAGACTCTCTCTCATTTAATAATTTCAGATCTTGATACTTTATTCAAATAGCAATCAAAGCTAAAGAAAACTACATTGCAAGGATAGCACAACTCATGTGAAGAAGCAAAAACTTAGGCTCAACCGATACTAACCGATAGTTGTTGAAGAAAAGAGGTGGGATGCCTACCGGGGCATCCCCAAGCTTAGATGCTTGAGACTTCTTGAAATATTATCTTGGGGTGCCTTGGGCATCCCCAAGCTTGAGCTTTTGTGTCTCCTTAATTGCTCTCATATCATGGTTTCTCTTTTTATCAAAAGCTTCATTCACAACCAACTCAACAAGAACTCGTGAGATAGGTTGGTATAAAACAATGCAAAACCTTATCATTTCCTACTGTAACAAATCACTTAAATTATTATTCAAAATTGAATACTAAATGCCTCTGCATATATAAACTCCTATCCTCAAATAGAATCATTAAACAAGCAAACATATGCAAACAATGCAAACATAACAGCAATCTGCCAAAACAGTACAGTCTGTAAAGAATGCAAGAGTAACAATACTTCCCTAACTCCAAAAATTATGAATTAAAATTCCCATCGTAATAAATTTATCAGAGCTCAATATGCAAAACGATTCAACATTATACCACTCTCTTACTTTTCTAGGAAATTTTTGCAACAGCGGTAAACTTTCTGTTTTTCAAACAGCAACATGTATACTAGCAAAATAAGCATGGCAAAGGCTATCCTTGACCTTTTTTATTGAATCTAAAGATGCAAAACATTAATCTAAATAAAAGCAAGCAAATACTAATAAAAGTAAATGACGCTCCAAGCAAAACACATATCATGTGGTGAATAAAAATATAACTCCAAGTAAAGTTACCGATGAACGAAGACGAAAGAGGGGATGCCTTCCGGGGAATCCCCAAGCTTAGGCTCTTGGTTGTCCCTGAATATTACCTTGGGTGCATTGGGCATACCCAAGCTTAGGCTCTTGCCACTCCTTATTCCGTAGTCCATCGAGTCTTTACCCAAAATTTGAAAACTCCAAAACACAAAACTCAACAGAAAACTCGTAAGCTCCATTAGTATAAGAAAATAAAACCACCACTTAGGTACTGTAATGAACTCACTCTAAATTCATATTTGTGTAATATCTACTGTATTCTAACATATCTATTGTTCATACCCTCCGATACTACTCATAGATTCATCAAAATAAGCAAACAACACATAGAAAACAGAATCTGTCAAAAACAGAACAATCTGTAGTAATCTGTATCAAACGTATACTTATGGAACTCCAAAAATCCTACCAAATTAGGAAGTCCTAAGAAATTCGTGTACCAATCCAGAGAAAAAAGAATCAGATCAGAAGCACGTCTCTGTGAATTAACAAAACTAAATTACTGGGTGCAAAAGTTTCTGATTTTCAGCAGGATCAACACAACTATCACCGTAAGCCATCCTAAAGGTCTTACTTGGCACTTTATTGAAACAAAAGCTATAAAACATGATTACTACAGTAGCATAATCATGTGGACACACAAAAACAGTAAGGATAAATATTGGGTTGTCTCCCAACAAGCGCTTTTCTTTAATGCCTTTCTAGCTAGGCATGATGATGACAATGATGCTCACATAAAAGATAAGAATTGAAACATAGCGGGGGCATCATGAAGCATATGACTAGCATATTTAAGTCTAACCCACTTCCTATGCATAGGGATTTTGTGAGCAAACAACTTATGGGAACAATAATCAGCTAGCATAGGAAAGTAAAACAAGCATAGCTTCAAAATTTTAAGCAAAAGAGAGGAAACTTGATATTATTGCAATTCCTACAAGCATATGTTCCTCCCTCATAATAATTTTCAGTAGCATCATGAATGAATTCAACAATATAACCAGCAGCTAAAGCATTCTTTTCATGATCTACTAGCATAGAAAATTTACTACTCTCCACATAAGCAAAATTCTTCTTTATGGCATACGTATCATCACAATAATCATCATAGATAGGAGGCATGCTTTCATCATAGTAAATTTGCTCATCAAAGCTTGGGGGACAAATATCATCTTCATCAAACATAGCTTCCCCAAGCTTGTGGCTTTGCATATCATTAGCATCATGGATATTCAAGGAATTCATACTGACAACATTGCAATCATGCTCATCATTCAAATATTTAGTGCCAAACAATTTAGAGATTTCTTCTTCTAGCACTTGAGCACAATTTTCCTTTCCATCATACTCACGAAAGATATTAAAAAGGTGAAGCGTATGAGACAAACTTAACTCCATTTTTTTGTAGTTTTCTTTTATAAACTAACTAGTGTTAAAACAAGAAACAAAAAGATTAGATTGCAAGATCTAAAGATATACCTTCAAGCGCTAACCTCCCCGGCAACGGCGCCAGAAAAGAGCTTGATGTCTACTACACAACCTTCTTCTTGTAGACGTTGTTGCGCCTGCAAGTGCACAGGTTTGTAGGACAGTAGCAAATTCTGTCAAGTGGATGACCTAAGGTTTATCAATCCGTGGGAGGCGTAGGATAAAGATGGTCTCTCTCAAACAACCCTGCAACCAAATAACAAAAAGTCTCTTGTGTCCCCAACACATCCAATACAATAGTAAATTGTATAGGTGCACTAGTTCAGCGAAGAGATGGTGATACAAGTGCAAAATAGATAGTAGATATAGGTTTTTGTAATCTGAAATAATAAAAACAGCAAGGTAACAAGTGGTAAAAGTGAGCGTAAACAGTATTGCAATGATAGGAAACAAGGCCTAGGGTTCATACTTTCATTAGTGCAAGTTCTCTCAACAATAATAACATAGATAGATAATATGACAAGCCCTCAACATGCAACAAAGAGTCACTCCAAAGCCACTAATAGCGGAGAACAAACGTAGAGATTATGGTAGGGTACGAAACCACCTCAAAGTTATTCTTTCGGATCAATCTATAAAATAGTTTGTACTAGAATAACACCTTAAGACACAAATCAACCAAAACCCTAATGTCACCTAGATACTCCATTGTCACCTCAAGTATCCGTGGGCATGATTATGTGATATGCATCACACAATCTCAGATTCATCCAACCAACACAAAGTACTTCAAGGAGTGCCCCAAAGTTTCTACTGGAGAGTCAAGAACGTGTGCCAACCCCTATGCATAGGTTCCCAATGTCACGTAACCCGCAAGTTGATCACCACAACATACATCAAGTGGCACATGATATCCCATTGTCACCACAGATAATCACGACAACACATACATCAAGTGTTCTCATAAAAGACTCAATCCGATAAGATAACCTCAAAGGTGAAACTCAATTCATCACAAGAGAGTAGAGGGGGAGAAGCATCATAAGATCCAACTACAATAGCAAAGGTCGGGATACATCTGTTGGGGAACGTTGCAGAAAATTAAAAATTTCCCTACGATTTCACCAAGATCCATCTACGACTTCATCTAAGCAACGAGTGATAGGAGTGCATCTACATACCCTTGTAGATCGCGAGTGGAAGCGTTCAAGGAACGGGGATGATGGAGTCGTACTCGCCGTGATCCAAATCACCGATGACCAAGTGCTGAACGGACAGCACCTCCGCGTTCAACACACGTACAGAGCGGATGACGTCTCCTCCTTCTTGCTCAAGCAAGGGGGAAGGAGAGGTTGAGGAAGAAGGCTGCAGCAGCAGCACGACGGCGTGGTGGTGGTGGAGATGCAGTACTCCGGCGGGGCTTCGCCAAGCAACCGCGGGAGGAGGAAGAGGTGTAGCAGGGGGAGGGAGGCGCCAAGACTCAGGGTACGGCTGCCCTCCCTCCCCCCTCCTTTATATAGGCCCCCAGGGGGGCGCCGGCCCTAGAGATGGGATCTCTAGGGGGCAGCGGCCAAGGGGGGTGGAGTGCCCCCAAGGCAAGTGGAGGCGGCCCCTCCCCTAGGGTTCCCAACCCTAGGCGCAGAGGGGGGCCCAGGGGGGGCGCACCAGCCCACCAGGGGCTGGTCCCCTCCCCACTTCAGGCCACGGGGCCCTCCTGGATAGGTGGCCCCACCCGGTGGACCCACGGGACCCTTCCGGTGGTCCCGGTACAATACCGGGTGACCCCGAAACTTTCCCGATGGCCGAAACAGCACTTCCTATATATAAATCTTCACCTCCGGACTATTCCGGAACTCCTCCTGACATCCGGGATCTCATCCGGGACTCCGAACAACATTCGGTAATCACATACAAGTCTTCCTAATAACCCTAGCGTCACTAAACCTTAAGTGTGTAGACCCTACGGGTTCGGGAATCATGCAGACATGACCGAGACAGCTCTCCGGCCAATATCCAACAGCGGGATCTGGATACCCATGTTGTCTCCCACATGTTCCACGATGATCTCATCGGATGAACCACGATGTCGAGGATTCAATCAACCCCGTATACAATTCCTTTTGTCAATCGGTACGTTACTTGCCCGAGACTCAATCGTCGGTATCCCAATACCTCGTTCAGTCTCGTTACCGGCAAGTCACTTTACTCGTACCGTAATGCATGATCCCATGACCAAACACTTGGTCACTGTGAGCTCATTATGATGATGCATTACCGAGTGGGCCCAGAGATACCTCTCCGTCACACGGAGTGACAAATCCCAGTCTCGATCTGTGTCAACCCAACAGACACTTTCAGAGATACCTGTAGTGCACCTTTATAGTCACCCAGTTACGTTGTGACGTTTGGTACACCCAAAGCACTCCTACGGTATCCGGGAGTTACACGATCTCATGGTCTAAGGAAAAGATACTTGACATTGGAAAAGCTCTAGCAAAACGAACTACACGATCTTGTGCTATGCTTAGGATTGGGTCTTGTCCATCACATCATTCTCCTAATGATGTGATCCCATTATCAACAACATCTAATGTCCATAGTAAGGAAACCATGACTATCTGTTGATCGACGAGCTAGTCAACTAGAGGCTTACTAGGGACATATTATGGTCTATGTATTCACACGTGTATTACGATTTCCGGATAATACAGTTATAGCATGAATAAAGATAATTACCATGAACAAGGAAATATAATAATAATCTTTTATTATTGCCTCTAGGGCATATTTCCAACAGTCTCCCACTTGCACTAGAGTCAATAATCTAGTTACATTGTGATGAATCGAACACCCATAGAGTTCTGGTGTTGATCATGTTTTGCTCGCGAAAGAGGTTTAGTCAATGGATCTGCGACATTCAGATTTGTATGTACTTTGCAAATATCTATGTCTCCATCTTGAACATTTTCACGGATGGAGTTGAAACGACGCTTGATGTGCCTGGTCTTCTTGTGAAACCTGGGCTCCTTGGCAAGGGCAATAGCTCTAGTGTTGTCACAGAAGAGTTTGATCGGCCCCGACGCATTGGGTATGACTCCTAGGTCGGTGATGAACTCCATCACCCAAATTGCTTCATGCGCAGCCTCCGAGGCTGCCATGTACTCCGCTTCACATGTAGATCCCGCCACGACGCTCTGCTTGCAGCTGCACCAGCTTACTGCTCCACCATTCAACATATACACGTATCCGGTTTGTGACTTAGAGTCATCCAGATCTGTGTCGAAGCTAGCGTCGACGTAACCCTTTACGACGAGCTCTTCATCACCTCCATAAACGAGAAACATGCTCTTTGTCCTTTTCAGACACTTCAGGATATTCTTGACCGCTGTCCAGTGTTCCTTGCCAGGATTACTTTGGTACCTTCCTACCAAACTTACGGCAAGGTTTACATCAGGTCTAGTACACAGCATGGCATACATAATAGATCCTATGGCTGAAGCATAGGGGATGACACTCATCTTTTCTTTATCTTTTGCCGTGGTCGGGCATTGAGCCGAGGTCAATCTCACACCTTGCAATACAGGCAAGAACCCTTTCTTGGACTGATCCATTTTGAACTTCTTCAAAATCTTATCAAGGTATGTGCTTTGTGAAAGACCTATGAGGCGTCTCGATCTATCCTTATAGATCTTGATGCCTAATATGTAAGCAGCTTCTCCAAGGTCCTTCATTGAAAAACACTTATTCAAGTAGGCCTTAATGCTGTCCAAAAGTTCTATATCATTTCCCATCAAGAGTATGTCATCTACATATAATATGAGAAATGCTACAGAGCTCCCACTCACTTTCTTGTAAACGCAGGCTTCTCCATAAGTCTGCATAAACCCAAATGCTTTGATCATCTCATCAAAGCTAATGTTCCAACTCTGACATGCTTGCACTAGCCCATAAATGGATCGCTGGAGCTTGCATACTTTGTTAGCATTCTTAGGATCGACAAAACCTTCCGGCTGCATCATATACAGTTCTTCCTTAAGATGTCCGTTAAGGAATGCCGTTTTGACGTCCATCTGCCATATCTCATAATCATAGTATGCGGCAATTGCTAACATGATTCGGACGGACTTCAGCTTCGCTACGGGAGAGAATGTCTCATCATAGTCAACCCCTTGAACTTGTCGATAACCTTTAGCGACAAGTCGAGCTTTATAGATGGTAACATTACCATTCGCGTCCATCTTCTTTTTAAAGATCCATTTGTTTTCTATCGCTCTCCGATCATCGGGCAAATCTGTCAAAGTCCATACTTTGTTTTCATACATGGATTCTATCTCGGATTTCATGGCTTCAAGCCATTTGTTGGAATCTGGGACCGCCATCGCTTCCTCATAGTTCGAAGGTTCACCGTTGTCTAACAACATGATTTCCAAGACAGGGTTGCAGTACCACTCTGGTGCGGAACGTGTCCTTGTGGACCTACGAAGTTCAGTAGCAACTTGATCCGAAGTACCTTGATCATCATCATTATTTTCCTCTCCAGTTGGTGTAGGCATCACAGGAACGTTTTCCTGAGCTGCACTACTTTCCTATTCAAGAGGTAGTACTTCATCGAGTTCTACTTTCCTCCCACTTACTTCTTTCGAGAGAAACTCTTTTTCCAGAAAGGATCCGTTCTTGGCAACAAAGATCATGCCCTCGGATCTTAAGTAGAAGGTATACCCAATGGTTTCCTTAGGGTATCCTATGAAGACGCATTTTTCCGACTTGGGTTCGAGCTTTTCAGGTTGAAGTTTCTTGACATAAGCATCGCATCCCCAAACTTTTAGAAACGACAGCTTAGGTTTCTTCCCAAACCATAATTCATACGGTGTCGTCTCAACGGATTTAGATGGTGCCCTATTTAAAGTGAATGTAGCTGTCTCTAGAGCGTATCCCCAAAATGATAGCGGTAAATCGGTAAGAGACATCATAGACCGCACCATATCCAATAGAGTGCGATTACGACGTTCGGACACACCGTTACGCTGAGGTGTTCTAGGCGGTGTGAGTTGTGAAACGATTCCACATTTCCTTAAGTGTGTACCAAATTCGTGACTTAAATATTCTCCTCCACGATCTGATCGTAGAAACTTTATCTTTCAGTCACGTTGATTCTCTACCTCATTCTGAAATTCCTTGAACTTTTCAAAGGTCTCAGACTTGTGTTTCATTATGTAGACATACCCATATCTACTCAAGTCATTAGTGAGAGTGAGAATATAACGATATCCTCCGCGAGCCTCAACGCTCATTGGACCGCACACATCGGTATGTATGATTTCCAATAAGTTGGTTGCTCGCTCCATTGTTCCGGAGAACGGAGTCTTGGTCATTTTGCCCATGAGGCATGGTTCGCATGTGTCAAATGATTCATAATCGAGAGACTCTAAAAGTCCATCAGCATGGAGCTTCTTCATGCACTTGACACCAATGTGACCAAGGCGGCAGTGCCACAAGTATGTGGGACTATCGTTATCAACTTTACATCTTTTGGTATTCACACTATGAATATGTGTAACATTACGCTCGAGATTCATTAAGAATAAACCATTGACCATCGGGGAATGACCATAAAACATATCTCTCATATAAATAGAACAACCATTATTCTCGGATTTAAATGAGTAGCCATCTCGTATCAAACGAGATCCAGATACAATGTTCATGCTCAAACTTGGCACTAAATAACAATTATTGAGGTTTAAAACTAATCCCGTAGGTAAATGTAGAGGTAGCGTGCCGACGGCGATCACATCGACCTTGGAACCATTCCCGACGCGCATCGTCACCTCGTCCTTCGCCAGTCTCCGCTTATTCCGCAGCTCCTGCTGTGAGTTACAAATGAGCAACGGCACCGGTATCAAATACCCAAGAGTTACTACGAGTACTGGTAAGGTACACATCAATTCCATGTATATCAAATATACCTTTAGTGTTGCTGGCCTTCTTGTCCGCTAAGTATTTGGGCCAATTCCGCTTCCAGTGACCCTTCCCCTTGCAATAAAAGCATCAGTCTCAGGCTTGGGTCCATTCTTTGACTTCTTCCCGGCAACTGGTTTACCGGGAGCGACAACATCCTTGCCGTCCTTCTTGAAGTTCTTCTTACCCTTGTCCTTCTTGAACTTGGTGGTTTTATTGACCATCAACACTTGATGTTCTTTCTTGATTTCTACCTCTGCCGACTTCAGCATTGAAAATACTTCAGGAATAGTTTTCACCATCCCCTGCATATTGTAGTTCATCACAAAGCTCTTGTAGCTCGTTGGGACCGACTGAAGGATTCTGTCAATGACCGCCTCGTCCGGGAGGTTAATGTCCAGCTGGGACAGGCGGTTGTGCAACCCAGACATTTTGAGTATGTGCTCACTGACAGAACTATTTTCCTCCATCTTACAACTATAGAACTTGTCGGAGACTTCATATCTCTCGACCCGGGCATGAGCTTGGAAAACCATTTTCAGCTCCAGGAACATCTCATATGCTCCGTGTTGCTCAAAACGCTTTTGGAGCCCCGGTTCTAGGCTGTAAAGCATGCCGCACTGAACGAGGGAGTAATCATCAGCACGTGACTGCCAAGCGTTCATAACGTCTTGGTTCTCTGGGATGGGTGCTTCACCTAGCAGTCCATCTAGGACATATGCTTTCTTGGCAGCTATGAGGATGATCCTCAGGTTTCGGACCCAGTCCGTATAGTTGCTTCCATCATCTTTCAGCATGGTTTTCTCTAGGAACGCGTTGAAGTTCATGTTGACATGAGCGTTGGCCATTTGATCTACAAGACATATTTGCAAAGGTTTTAGACTAAAGTTCATGATAATTAAGTTCATCTAATCAAATTATTTAATGAACTCCCACTCAGATTAGACATCCCTCTAGTCATCTAAGTGTTACACGATCCGAGTCGACTAGGCCGTGTCCGATCATCACGTGAGACGGACTAGTCATCATCGGTGAACATCTCCATGTTGATCGTATCTTCCATACGACTCATGTTCGACCTTTCGGTCTCTGTGTTCTGAGGCCATGTCTGTACATGCTAGGCTCGTCAAGTTAACCCTAAGTGTTTTTGCATGTGTAAAACTGTCTTACACCCGTTGTATGTGAACGTAAGAATCTATCACACCCGATCATCACGTGGTGCTTCGAAACGACGAACTTTAGCAACGGCGCACAGTTAGGGGAGAACACTTTCTTGAAATTGTCATAAGGGATCATCTTATTTACTATCGTCGTTCTAAGTAAACAAGATGCATAAACATAATAAACATCACATGCAATTATATAGTAGTGACATGATATGGCCAATATCATATAGCTCCTTTGATCTCCATCTTCGGGGCTCCATGATCATCTTCGTCACCGGCATGACACCATGATCTCCATCATCATGATCTCCGTCATCGTGTCTTCATGAAGTTGTCACGCCAACGACTACTTCTACTTCTATGGCTAATGCGTTTAGCAATAAAGTAAAGTAATTTACATGGCGTTCTTCAATGACACGCAGGTCATACAAAAAATAAAGACAACTCCTATGGCTCCTGCCGGTTGTCAAACTCATCGACATGCAAGTTGTGATTCCTATTACAAGAACATGATCTCATACATCACAATATATCATTCATCATTCATCACAACTTTTGGCCATATCACATCACAAGACACTTGCTGCAAAAACAAGTTAGACGTCCTCTAATTGTTCTTGCAAGTTTTTACGTGGCTTCTATAGGTGATCTAGCAAGAACGTTTTCTTACCTACGTTAGAGCCACAACGTGATTTGTCAACTTCTATTTACCCTTCATAAGGACCCTTTTCGTCGAATCCGCTCCAACTAAAGTGGGAGAGACAGACACCCGCTAGCCACCTTATGCAACTAGTGCATGTCAGTCGGTGGAACCTGTCTCACGTAAGTGTACGTGTAAGGTCGGTCCGGGCCGCTTCATCCCACAATACGGCTGAAGCAAAATAAGACTAGTAGCAGCAAGAAAGTTGACAACATCTACGCCCACAACAAATTTGTGTTCTACTCGTGCAATAGAGAACTACGCATAAACCTAGCTATGATACCACTGTTGGGGAATGTTGTAGAAAATTAAAATTTTTCCTACGGTTTCACCAAGATCCATCTATGAGTTCATCTAAGCAACGGGTGATAGGAGTGCATCTACATACCCTTGTAGATCACGAGCGGAAGCGTTCAAGAGAACGGGGATGATGGAGTCGTACTCGCCGTGATCCAAATCACCGATGACCAGGTGCTGAACGGACAGCACCTCCGCGTTCAACACACGTATGGAGCGGATGACGTCTCCTCCTTCTTGATCCAGCAAGGGGGAAGGAGAGGTTGAGGAAGAAGGCTCCAGCAGCAGCACGACGGCGTGGTGGTGGTGGAGATGCAGTACTCCGGCAGGGCTTCGCCAAGCAACCGCCGGACGAGGAAGAGGTGTAGCAGGGGGAGGGAGGCGCCAAGACTCAGGGTATGGCTGCCCTCCCTCCCCCCTCCTTTATATAGGCCCCCAGGAGGGCGCGCGGCCCTAGAGATGGGATCTCTAGGGGGCAAGGGGGGTGGAGTGCCCCCCAAGGCAAGTGGAGGCGCCCCCTCCCCTAGGGTTCCCAACCCTAGGCGCAGAGGGGGGCCCAGGGGGCACACCAGCCCACCAGGGGCTGGTCCCCTCCCCACTTCAGCCCACGGGGCCCTCCGGGATAGGTGGCCCCACCCGGTGGACCCCCGGGGCCCTTCCGGTGGTCCCGGTACAATACCGGGTGACCCCGAAACTTTCCCGATGGCCGAAACAGCACTTCCTATATATAAATCTTCACCTCCGGACTATTCCGGAACTCCTCATGACGTCCGGGATCTCATTCGGGACTCCGAACAACATTCGGTAATCACATACAAGTCTTCCTAATAACCCTAGCGTCACCGAACCTTAAGTGTGTAGACCCTACGGGTTCGGGAATCATGGAGACATGACCGAGACAGCTCTCCGGCCAATAACCAACAGCGGGATCTGGATACCCATGTTGGCTCCCACATGTTCCACGATGATCTCATCGGATGAACCACGATGTCGAGGATTCAATCAACCCCGTATACAATACCTTTTGTCAATCGGTACGTTACTTGCCCGAGACTCGATCGTCAGTATCCCAATACCTCGTTCAGTCTCGTTACCGGCAAGTCACTTTACTCGTACCGTAATGCATGATCCCATGACCAAACACTTAGTCACTTTGAGCTCATTATGATGATGCATTACCGAGTGGGCCCAGAGATACCTCTCCGTCACACGGAGTGACAAATCCCAGTCTCGATCCGTCACCCAACAGACACTTTCGGAGATACCTGTAGTGCACCTTTATAGTCACCCAGTTACGTTGTGACGTTTGGTACACCCAAAGCACTCCTACGGTATCCGGGAGTTACACGGTCTCATGGTCTAAGGAAAAGATACTTGACATTGGAAAAGCTCTAGCAAAACGAACTACACGATCTTGTGCTATGCTTAGGACTGGGTCTTGTCCATCACATCATTCTCCTAATGATGTGATCCCGTTATCAACGACATCTAATGTCCATAGTCAGGAAACCATGACTATCTGTTGGTCGACGAGCTAGTCAACTAGAGGCTTACTAGGGACATATTATGGTCTATGTATTCACACATGTATTACGATTTCCGGATAATACAGTTATAGCATGAATAAAGACAATTACCATGAACAAGGAAATATAATAATAATCTTTTATTATTGCCTCTAGGGGATATTTCCAACAACATCAAGATCGTGCCATAGAGGGAACACGAGAGAGAACATGAGAGAGAGAGAGAGAGAGAGAGAGAGATCAAACACATAGCTACTGGTACATACCCTCAGCCCCGAGGGTGAACTACTCCCTCTTCGTCATGGATAGCGCCGGGATGATGAAGATGGCCACCGGTGATGGGTTCCCCCTCCGGCAGGGTGCCGGAACAGGGCCCCGATTGGTTTTTGGTGTCTAAAGAGGCTTGCGGCGGCGGAACTCCCGATCTATTTTCTGTTCTGGAAGTTTTTGGGTATATTGGTATATATAGGAGGAAGAAATACATCAGGGGAGCCACGAGGGCCCCACGAGGGTGGAGGGCGCGCCCAGGGGGGTGGGCGCGCCCCCTACCTCGTGCCTTCCTTGTCTCTTTCTTGACGTGGACTCCAAGTCTCCCGGGTTGCTTTCCTTCCAAAATAACTTCTCCAGTTGATTTTGTTCCGTTTCGACTCCGTCTAATATTCCTTTTCTTTGAAATACTGAAACAGGTAATAAAACAGCAATATGGGCTGGGCCTCCGGTTAATAGGTTAGTCCCAAAAGTAATATAAAAGTGTATAATAAAGCCCATAATCATTCAAAACAGATAATAAAATAGCATGAATGCTTCATAAATTATAGATACGTTGGAGACGTATCAGCGAGGTGGCGGTACTGCTGGACATTTCCACGTGGCTTGAGGTGATCACTGGCGCGACATCGATGGCGGCAAATGCGGTGACCATGGTTTTGGTCCTTTGTGCACGGTGCGGGAGCATGATCCAGAGGTGAGCGGGAAAGGCTACGGCAGGAGGAATCCGATCTAGGGTTTGCTGGGGGTGGCGACTTGTAGGGCTGGGAGGGGGCACGAATGCTCGACGTGTGCTGCCAGCCATGGAGATGGCGCCACGGCTACACCTGCCCGCTCGTGTAGCTAGGTAGGAGACGAGTGGGGTCTGTGGACTGGGCCTCTCCCAGTCCACATGGGCCTTTTCACTTTTCTCTGTTGTTTTGCACATAAATACTTTGTATTATTATGAGCTAGGTTTGGAGGCACTTGGAGTTAAATAAATAGTTGTTTATTTTGAAAAGGCCATTTTATTTGTTGTTGGACCACTTATTAATTTCCTAGCAATTTTTTTGAGTGAAATGAAGTTGGTTTTCAACATGACAATGATCAGGGGAATTTATAGAATAATGCAAACATTTTAGTTTTACTATTTGAAGAAATAATAATTTGACATGCTATTTAAATTTGAATTTGACTAGGGTTACAATCAAGTGAAAATTACGCTTAGCAATCATGGTGACATGGCTTCATTATGGTGATATTACTGTAGCATGATTATTAGGGTGTTACAATTCTCCTCCACTAAAAGAAATCTTGTCCCGAGATTTAAGAGATAGTGTAAAGGGGAAGGTGTCGGTGTCAAAACCGGTGGATCTCGGGTAGGGGGTCCCGAACTGTGCGTCTAGGCGGATGGTAACAGGAGACAAGGGACACGATGTTTTTACCCAGGTTCGGGCCCTCTCGATGGAGGTAAAACCCTACTCCTGCTTGATTGATATTGATGATATGGGTAGTACAAGAGTGGATCTACCACGAGATCAAGGAGGCTAAACCCTAGAAGCTAGCCTATGGTATGATTGTTGTAATGGTTGTGTGTCCTACGGACTAAAACCCTCCAGTTTATATAGACACCGGAGAGGGCTAGGGTTACACAGAGTCGGTTACAATGGTAGGAGATCTACATATCCGTATCGCCAAGCTTGCCTTCCACGCCAAGGAAAGTCCCATCCGGACACGGGACGAAGTCTTCAATCTTGTATCTTCATAGTCTTGGAGTCCGGCTGACGATGATAGTCTGGCTATCCGGACACCCCCTAATCCAGGACTCCCTTAGTAGCCCCTGAACCAGGCTTCAATGACGATGAGTCCGGCGCGCATATTGTTTGGCATTGCAAGGCGGGTTCCTCCTCCGAATAATTCATAGAAGATTGTGAACACCAGGATAGTGTCCGGCTTTGCAAAATAAATTCCACATTCCACCGTAGAGAGAATAATATGTACCCAAGTTCAATCTGCTGACGTGCTCTGTGGCGTGACGTCATGCCACTACCAAGCCTTTACTTGAATCGTTTTTTATTATACCACCTCAGCGCGTTTAGCGAAGCGGTTTCCTTGGCACGTCTTGTCAAAGCAGAGATCGTGTTCCCCTTATTCCGGGATTCTCATCAATACGGACGTGGGTAACCAAACCGCGCCATTGATGGTGGCGCTTGGGAGATAAGCGAGTTTTACCAGGCCGGTGGGGACGCATAGTCTTCGTCCGCCCATATATATGGGGATAAGGATCCACCTTTTTACCTACGCCTTCTTCCTCCTTTGCTTATCCATCTCCGCGCACTCGAGCTCCAGCGCCCAAGCCCGCACATCTCGCCTCGACCTTCTCTAGTCATGTCCGGAGTGGGAGGCAAGTGGTTGGCTTCCTCCATTACGGAGGAGCACATCAAGAAGTTGCGCGGCGCCGGATACCTGTCCGGCGACGTCGCGCACCGGCTGCCCGACAAGGGGCAGCTCATCCCCACCCCCAGGCCCCATGAGAGGGTCGTATTCCTTCCCCACTTCCTCCGCGGATTGGGCTTCCCATTGCATCCCTTCGTCCGGGGGCTCATGTACTATTACGGCCTGGATTTCCATGATCTGGCGCCAAACTTCATCCTCAACATCTCGGCGTTTATTGTCGTGTGCGAGGCCTTCCTCTGCATCCAGCCCCACTTCGGCTTGTGGCTCAAGACCTTCAACTTCAAGCCGAAGGTAGTGAAGGGCGTCCAAGCGGAGTGCGGAGGCGCCATCTTGGGCAAGATGCCCAACGTCATCTGGCTCGAAGGGGCCTTCGTGGAGTCCGTCAAGGGGTGGCAATCGGGGTGGTTCTACATCACCGAGCCGCGCGACCCTAAATGGGCGACGACCCCCGAGTTTAGATCTGGCATCCCTATGCAGCTCACCGCCTGGAAAGAGAAGGGCTTGCTATGGGGCAGTTCGGAGGAGCTGACAGGACTCCAGTCCTGTCTCCAGACCTTGGTGAACAAGAAGCTTAGGCTTGTCAATGTGATCTAGGTCATGCTCGTCCGCCGGATTCTCCCCTGCCAACAGTGGGCCTTTAATTTGTGGGAGTTCGATCCGGCACAGCACCGGACCCTGAGTGGGCTCTTCAACACGACATACGAAGATGCCTGGCGGGTGCTGTTCAAGGGCGGAGAAGCCCCCGCGTCCGCGACGGAAGACCGCGGATTCAGCACCAAGCACCCGGCCGGTGAGGTAAGCTTCATTATCCTCTATGGGACACTTATCTTCTTTCACAATTTAATTTTATGTGGGATCTAAAACTCCCAATGCCTTTGACAGGACTGGCAGAGGACGTCCGGACAGGTAGACTGTCCGGCTCCCCTTCCCGAAGAACCAGCGGACACCCGTTTAGCGGGGTTGCTAGTCCCAGCACTTTATGTGGTGCCGGAGAAGAAGGCCAAGAAGAAGGCCACGGGAACTCGAAGAAGTTCCCGGCGCCAGGTGATATCGGACTCGTCGTCCGATGACTCCGAGGCGGACTCCTCCCCTGAAGACGAGGAGGAGAAAGAGGACTCTCCCCCAGAGGGGGGAGAGAGGAAAAGGAAGGCTTCCCCGACGGGGAAGGCCGAAGGGTCCAAGAGGGGACAGACCCTTGCCCCGGACAGCTCCGCCAACGCCAACGTTGGCGACGAAGAATGGCCCTCAAGGGCCAGGCCTCCGGCAAGATCATAAGTATACGGATCCTGAATGGTTTATAATTTCTCTTTTGCGTCACATAGTGTCCTTCTAATGCCGCACACTACCTGTAGCCTGGCCGATGATGATCTTCCCGCTTCATCGAGCGGATCCTTGGCACCGTCGGATGTAGATTCCATTCCGACTGCCTCCACCCCTCGCGATGCTGAGGACGCCGAGGTGGGATCCCAGGAGGGGGAGGCTCCGGAGGTGCCACAAGGCGCCTCCCGGACTTCGTGCCGGACTCCGCACCGGAACCCGCAGTGGTTCCGGAGTCCGGCAGGCGGCCCCTTCGCAAGAAGGGCAAGACCGTGACACCGGCGGTCTCCATCCAACCGGAGGCACCGGACAACTTGTTGGAGGCGCTCAACGGCGCTTCCATCGAGGAAGAGCACTGCACTATCATGAGTGCGGTGATTCAGAAGGTTCAGCTCGCCAAGAGCGGGCTGACCGAAGCCTGCAGTAGCCTTCTAACAGGCTTTGAGGTAAGAAGTTAAAAATATGTAATATAATACCGCATAGACAGTAGCCCCTGATGCTCGGTTCGGTGTTCGGAAAGAAAAACCGGATTGAGGATCTAAAAAAGATATACGCAGGAGTGCTAAAACTTATGTCAATATGGGTTTGCAGGCTGTGCTGCTGACCTCTGCCGCACTGACTGCGGAGGTCGGTGCTTTGAAGCAGGACCTCGAGTGGTCCGAGCAAGAGCTCGGCCTTGCCAAGAAGCAGCTCGAGGACAAAGAAGGTGAGTAACACCACTTTGAAATTTGTACCTTACAGAAAAGGATTTTGGTTGCAATAGAAATAGCAAGGATAACATGGGTACTGCAGGGGCCACGAACGAGGTGGCGACCCTGAAGGAGGTCATGTCCGCGGCCGAACGCAATGCGGCCGCGGAACGGGCAGAGCGAGAGAAGCAGGAGGCGCGGGTGGCGGAGGTGCGGCAAGAGCTCCAGGCTCTCATGGAAAAGCATGAGAGTTTGGAGCGCGACTCGAAGACTCGAGAGTCCGAGCTTGCCTCGGCTCTTGAAAGTGCCAAAGCCGCCAAGGCCGAGGCCCATAAGTCCCTCCAGGAGATTGAGGCGATGAAGAAGATAGCGGCGGGTAAGGCATTTTTCATGCAAAGCAAGCATGGGAATGTAAATTACCTGTTACTTACCCGAATTCGGAGCTCTCCAGGGGCGTTTGCAGATCTGCCTCGCAGCGTGTCCGATGCCGCCGCATTCTACCAGGCTGACGAGGGGAGCTCAACGGAGAAGGTCTTCTGGTCTCAGTAGGCTGAGGCCGAACATCCGATGCCCCCTAGCGACCAGCTGAAGCAGCAGGTCGAGCTCCACAAGGTAGCCGAGCAGGCCATGAAAGGCCTCATAGTCCGGCTGTGGCCTGGAGAGGCCATGCCTGGGAGCTACTTCGGCCTCGTGCGGCGGCTGGTGGATGCGTGTGTCAGGACCCCGACTCGATGCCACATAGATCTAGCATGTAACACTTCATATCACTTTGCGGCCTCACGCACGGTATTCCCACGGGTGTCGCCTTACCTTTACCCGGGACCGTTTGCGCCTTTTGGCACACGTATATGATAGTGTCGCTAGCATCCATATGATAAGGAGCCCGGGCTGACATGGCTAGTCGTAAACCCAAAGTGGCACAAACTTACAGGGACAGGCATCCATGACCCAGCATCGAACGTGTCGGTCATCAGCGAGTGAATCCAGGCTGTAGCACTGGGCTAGCAGGACTCCGGTGAACCGGGCTGTAGCGGGCTAACAGGACTCCGGTATTCACCGCGTGACATTTCCCCGAAGGGACAGACACAGGAACGAAGAAGGACACATGCCGGCCAGCCTAAGTGTTCCGGAGCAGTAGCAAGCTACCATGGCTCGGTGGAAACACTAGGAGACATTTCCCCGTAAGAGAGGCTACTAAAGATAAACAACTAGATGGTTAGATCCCACACATACCAAGCATTTCAATAACATACACACAATATGCTCGATATGTGCAAATACAACATGGCATCACAACATGACTCTATGACTCAAGTAATCTATTCAATAGGCTCCGAGGAGCGAGATATTACAAACATGGGTCTCATGACCCAACACTCAGAGCATACAATCAAAGCACAAGCGGAAGCTATCATGTCTGAGTACAGACATCTATAAATGAAAAAGGCTGAGAAGCCCGACTATCTATCAGATCCTGCCGAGGGCACAAGATCGTAGCTGAGGTATCAAGCTAAACGTCGAAGACCACGCGGAAATACTAGTGAGACTGAAGTCTCTCTGCAAAAACATAAAATAGGCAAACGTGAGTACAAATGTACCCAGCAAGACTTACATCAGAACTATCTACATATGCATCATTATCAACAAAGGGGTGGTGGGGTTTAACTGCAGCAAGCCAGCTTTGACTCGGTGGCTATCCTAGACTACGACTGCAAGCGACTCTTTTGAGGTGGCGCACACGAGTCCACATATTCACCATATCAATACACCACTATGGATCCGCTCCCGTCTCCCTACGAGAACGCCATCCATAGCACTCATGCTTATCTTGCGTATTTTAGAGTATCCACTTTCACTTGTCTATGAACTGATATAAGCAACCCAGAAGTCCTTTTCCGCGGACACGGCTATTCGAATAGATGATGTTAACCCTGCAGGGGTGTACTTCTTCATACATGTTTCCACCACTTAGCGTCTGCACACGACATGTGCTCGGCAGACTTCAAGCGAAAGCCGACGTGGGTGTAGACCACGACCTACCTAAACACTCAAGTCTCTAGTCCAGGTTTATCGCCTATTCGGGTTCCATCCATGAGGAGATCCGGCCGGAGTTTCGCTCACAGCCCCAAACGATGTGAACAGGGTTCCGTGACACCAAACGGGCGCCCGGTTTACCCGGCCACGTGCCTACCGCATCACAGCCCACCCCTACGGTCAGCGCTGTCCACGGCCTCCAGCATACTACAAACACCAGAAACTACTTGCAACTCCTGGACAGAGGACAAGGATGAATAAGAAGTCGAGCGGGGTCATATTTCAGGGCCCAATGTATGGTAGTAGCTGAATCATGGATCACAAACACAGAACTCAGTTCCTGAGGACGGCTACAATGAGACAACCCACCATGTACTCCTACATGGCCTCTCACCGCTACCTTTACCAAATCATGTTCACACACTTAGCTCACACACAGTAGGACATGTTCACACGCCTCTGATTCATCCCCGATGAATCAGACCTGACTCAACTCTAAGCAGTAGCAGGCATGACAAACAAACATGAATGAGTAGGCACAACAGGGCTCAAACAACTCCTACTCATACTAGTGGGTTTCATCTATTTACTGTGGAATGACAGGTCATGCAAAGGATAAAGGGGTTCAGCTACCGCAGCAGGTAACAGATGAATCGTTGTTGTCCTAATGCAGTAAAAGACAGCAGGAGCGAGAGAGTGGGATTGTATCGGAATGAACAAGGGGGTTTTGCTTGCCTGGCACTTCTGAAGATAACATTGAGTCTTCATCAGTGTCAACGATCACGTCATCGGTATCACGTCTATCGAGAGGGGACAAATACCGGCAACACAGAAAGGAACACAATCAATGCAATGCACAATATGATGCATGCTCATGACATGGCAATATGAATGTGTTTTGAGCTAATGCAACTAGCAACAGATTAAATGAAGTTGGTTTGAATATAAAATTCAAATTCAAACTCCATATGTGATTAAATAAATGCCCTTTATATGATTTGTGCTAAACAGCAGCTATAAGTTGTTCTAACATGCATGAAAATGGTACAGATGGATTCCTTGAATTTTTCTGATAATTTTTCATATATAATTTATTTAATTTGGAGTTACGGTTAATTTTCTATGATTTTTAGAAGTTTATATAATTTTCTGGAATTTATAAATCATTTAATAATTATCTAAATTCCAGAAAGGAATTATTGCGTCAGCACTAGGTCATGCTGACCTCAGCATAGTCAACAGGGGCTGGTCCGGTCAAACCTGACCAGTGGGGTCCACTGGTCAGTGACACAGGGACTAATCCCGCGTTGACCCGGGCTGGTTAGCTCTGACTAAACCCTGGGGCCCACTGTCAGTGGCCTAGGGGGTTGGTTAGCGGGGGTAGTTAGGCCCTAATGACTGGCCACGTCGGCTCCTGCCGGAGTTTCGCCGGCGGCGACCATTAGCGCGGCGGCGAGAGTGGTTTTGGCCACTCCGGCGACCAAATGGGCCGCGGAGGGCATCTAGGAGGAGCTGGGGACAAGCCGAAGCTCCTGGTGGAGTCAGTTGCACTCGGGGCGGCCGGAATCGGTGCCGACGGCGAGCGAGGCGGCGGCCGGAGCTCGGGCAATCCTGGGGTCGGGGTTAGGGAGCACGGCAGGAGGGGCTGGGGCGTGCTGCGGACTCCTGGGAGTGCTCTGAGTACGCCTGCGTGCTCGGTTTGAACGGAGGTGAACCAAAACGACGACGGCGACAAGTCCGGCGCCGGTGAGGTCTCGGTCTCGACGGAACTATGGCCTAGGGCTCGCAAACACGAGGGGAGAGAGAGGGGGTCTGCACAGAGGCTCACCGCGGAGCTGTAGGGAGGGTCAGTGGGCTCGGGGGCGCGCCGGAGTGGCCGAATTCGACGGAGAACGGCGCCGGGCCGAAGCTTGGGAATGATGACGATGGCGGCTGCTCGGGGCCCTTCCGGTCACGTGGCTCGGTGAGGGGGTTGGCGACGAGGTGCAGGAGCTCGGGAGCACGTCGGAGAGGGGAGGGGGTGGCCGCGGTCATGGCTACGGCGAGCGGCGCTCCCAGGTGCGTTCGGGGATCACAGGAAGAGAGGGAAAGAGAGAGCCAGGGGAGGGGGAGCGGTCCAGAGGGAGTGAGAAGGGCCAGGGGTTGCGTGGCGTTGCGGACGGAGTCCAGGGCGACGAGAGGAAGCAGGAGGTGGCCGAGGCAGCGTCGGCGCTCGCCACCGAGCTGCTTCGGTGCGAGGGGAGGAAGAAGACAAGGGGAGGAGGTGGGCCGGGCCTGCGCAGGTGGGCTGCACAGTGTTGGGCTGTGGATGGCTGCTAGGTAAGGTCCAGGTAATTTCTGTGTTATATTTTTCTGTTCTGTTTTGTTTTTATTTAATTCTTTTGCCACTGTTTTCAAATTTAAACAAATTCAAAACAGTGCCAAATATCCTCTGAATAATTTATGTTGCTAGATGGACTTTTTCCAAAAAGCTCATAAAATATTTCAGGGGTATTTGAAATTATATTCTAATTATATGAATATAACTCAAATTCAAATAGCTAAAGATTTAAATTCAAAGTCCCAAAAATAAATCCTTAAAAATGTTCAATATTTTGGTTGGGACCAGAACCCTTACCAAAAATTATCAAACATTTAAGAAGAGCCTTTTGGAGCAATGAATGAGATTTCTAGGGTTTTTGCCCCTCTTTTATTTAGGGTTTTGAGGCTTCCAATATTCCTCAATTCAAGTTTCAAAAAATATAGACATGAATCACACATGAAGTTAACCTAGAGCAAATCCTGAAGCTAGGGATGTGACAACTCACCCCCACTAAACAAGAATCTCGTCTCGAGATTCAAGCGTAGGGTAAGGTGAAAGGGGAACGCAAACTAGTACAATCTTCACGATCCAGGGTGCACTTCAGTTGAACGTTGATTCATTTACCATCATTGTCTTGATGTCTTGTTCTGAGAAATCCTGCCAACATGACATGGAGGGAAGAAGGAGACTCTAGAAGGGTCGATCTTCTTGAAGATCGAACAACTCACGGAATGAGACATAGGACCATCTCTCGGGTTGAGACACGAGATACACATCAAGAGGGGTGGAAAGAAACGGATGACGAAGGTTCACTAGGTAGACAACAATTCCACACCTAAGAAGGTGGTAAACGATTGTCAACGTAGCGAGGAGTTGAGTTGCCATGATACCACGACGAAACATCCTGGAGGAGGGTGATTCGTAGATTATTATCTTAAGTGGCAAAAAGAATTACTTTTGATTCAGAGATCATTGGAACTCTTTATACCAGCCTAAGGTAATCACAAGCGATCATTTGGAGGGGGTCGGTAGAATGGCATACTCAAACTTGGATGATGTGGATTACCTTGTTGAAGACAACGTAATGGATGATTTTTGCTTGTCACCGGAAATGGAGGGGACATTGGTGGTGCAAGCTGGGAACAAAATGCAAATGCTGGGAATGATTCTGGTAACTGGGGAAGAACCCAACAATAAAGAGTGAATTCACTGTTGGAGTGGTTATAGCATAACCGAAGAATCTGGGGCAATCCCAGCTAGTGCCGATGATAAGACGTAGCGCTTGTGCGTGCTCTCAAGAACTTAAGCATTTCCACATTCATCAAGGTTTTACCAACATCCGTGTCAAGGGTCCGGTAGCACAACTTACTACCATGATGAATGGTGATGGAGGATGTAGATGCAAAGGAAGATAACACTTTCTTAGTTTTCACCTTAGCGAGGCCAAGGAAACAAAATCTGGATGATCGATCGAGAGACATTTAGCACTCCGCTTCTAATGTTCTCCTTGACGTGCTAGTGTATCCCATTCATAGATATGGTTTGGTATCTAGAACATCAAGTAAAGGTCGGACTTCGGGAGCAATAGAATCCATAAGAAACAGTTACGGAGGTAAATCGTACGAAATCCTTATGGGGAGGTGGCCAACTTCCTCAAACAAGATACTACAATAATAGGCCTTCCGGCTGGGTGTGTTGGCCACGACAACCACTTTACCGGTTATCGAGGGACCAATATTATAGTTCTTGGGAAATGTTCCAACCATCATATCTGCCTGAGACTCAGATCTGGTTGGTGTTAGGATATTCCAGGCTCATCGAGTCTTAGGAAGAAAATGAAAGTTTGCAACACAAATCGACGAGATGACGTTGCGGGATTCTCGGGAGATGAACTACGATAGCAAGCTCCAAAACATGAGCTGGTTCTGCTACAAACATGTGAACACGTTGTCCCAGACAAGCATGACCATGAAGTAGTCTTATAATAAAACACTACCGAGTTCAGGAGGGGGAACCATCATTAATGACATCGAAGTCTCCACGCGTGGAAGTCCAAAGAGTTCACCTTGGACAAACTCCTTTATCTTTGAACAACTCAATCAGTGGCTTGGTGTGCTAGGATATACATATAGAATGGAGGTTGCAAATCTCCAGACCACGGAATACTTCGCACGTATGCATGACTGACTTGGGATGATTCCAGAGGAAGCAAAACTAACTTTCTCAAATTCACGGTGGCATCTTTCACCAAATGCACGTGTATAAAAGGAAGTCACTCCTTTCATCAACAAATACTTCATGAGCTAGCATGAAGAAAATGCTTTCAAAAGTTTCCAACACTAGCTTCATGTCCAACAAAATTATGGAGGAGATAAGGATGTTGTCAATGGGCTCAACAACAATTCATCTGGGTTTCCTTTTAAAAGGAATTCCATAGTTAAGTGAACAAGTGATAGCATTGGTCAGGCCAAAGATGTAATGGTGTATGCTCGAGGGATCAACAACGAACAAGACAACATTACGAGCATCATTGGTATTGATTTGATTTGACGATAGCCCACACTCAAATCAAAGGATTGATAAGGCAATAGGTCCAGCAACTGATCACAGGGACCAACCGATGAAGATATCATCTTTCTTCAACACACACTACACAAGAATATCCCTTTGGAACGAACTAAGTCAGGCAAGCTTTTATCTTCCAACCCTCCAAGTTGTCGTTTAGCTTAACCAACTAGCTCAGGGATATCTAACACCGATTTTGGAGAGAGGGTGGTTCACAAGAAAACCAACTTGATCACGAGCTCAACATAGCGGTCAAGTGACAACCTGGTAATACTTCCGAGAAGATCTTCGGAAAATCACGAACCACCGATATGTTACTAAGCTCGAGAACAATCTTGCTTTTCGGGACAAGATGATATGATCAAGTGAGCGAGGGCTTGACAAGATCCTAATTCATCAATCGAAGGGTGCACCGAAATAAGGACTAGGTAGCACGATCAGTCTTAGAAGGATGATTCGAAAACCAACATACTAAGAATGAAATTATTATCCTTTAACTACCAAGCAACAGAGTTGCTAGCAGTATTGATTTCACACATCACAATTCATTTGTCGGTATTCCGGTTGCATCAACACGAGGGCCGAGGAATGAACAGTGATGGCAAGAAGTATCACTGTACCAAGAGTTCATGGGATGGTGTGCAATTCCTATAACAATCTTGATATAAAATATGTAATACTCCAAGGTAGAGCAGAACCAAAAGCTGGATTGACATTTGATCTGCGGAATACAACTTCTTTGACCCAATCCTGGATATGGAAGAGGTACTGGAGTTTGTTTCTCCAAGTCATTCAGGACAGAATGGCTTGACGGACCACAAGAGTAATAGGCATCGATAAACGAACGCACGCATACTCTTGACTATCAATTGATAGACGAGGGTCAGAATGCAACTACGGAGAACAACTCAAGGAACATATAATTTTCTGAGTTGTGGATGCATAGATTAGTATGTCGAACCAAGTTCAACATATTTCTTCCGGATAACCCATGCAGAAAGGTAGAACTGGCAGAGTCACGATTTATGAATGGAGAACTCCTCAAGAGTACTCTAATTGTGATCTTTTGATCCAATAAACATCTGCCATAAGCGGTTCATAGTATTTGGAAGAAGGAAATACCACGGACCTCGAGGACTATCGCAAAGTTACTAATATCCTGAAGGAACTAGCAAACACTATCAACATGAAGTAAGTAGAGTGAATCTCGGGTTCAAAGCCCAAGGAATAGAATACCTACTACTAAGTGGCATCACGGGATGCTTTCGAGAATAAAAGCCAGAATCATCACACTGGGGATCACAAAACATTGCTAGATTACTAGGTGACTCCCTAAACACCTAGGGCCATAATAGTATCTCCAACATATATGTCAAGGTAACGGAGTACCTCAACTCACTGATTAGTGTGGTTAATCTGGCCCATGGGAACATTGAAACAGGAAGAAAGGATTTGCAATTGCATCAGACTACTTAGAAACCTGGGATGACTCGGACAGCATAACGGCTGTAAATGCTCAGAAAAGATTTGAGACATTCACAAAAATGGTGGCATAACCACTCAGAAGCACAATATCAAGGTCTCGAGATCAACAATTAACATACGGAAGTAGTAGAAACTGAACTCAAGCTTAAATCCAACAATCTTATAAATCTTCGGATTAGTAACACGCGATCCTGATAGAAAGAAGAGAAAGCCTAGTTCTTAATCCCCGTAGAAGAGAAGATGATGACTCAGATCAGAAGGTCATGAGGTATAAGGAGTAAAAAGAGCCTTACGTTCCATCCCACAATCAATTCCCTTATATAACTAAAGAATTTCTAGACTCAACTTCGACCAGTTTGGCTTGGTAATCCTACAGGCAGTCAAGCTCTGATACCAACGCTGTCAGGACCCCGACTCGATGCCACATAGATCTAGCATATAACACTTCATATCACTTTGCGGCCTCACGCACGGTATTCCCACGGGTGTCGCCTTACCTTTACCCGGGACCGTTTGCGCCTTTTGGCACACGTATATGATAGTGTCGCTAGCATCCATATGATAAGGAGCCCGGGCTGACATGGCTAGTCGTAAACCCAAAGTGGCACAAACTTACAGGGACAGGCATCCATGACCCAGCATCGAACGTGTCGGTCATCAGCGAGTGAATCCAGGCTGTAGCACTGGGCTAGCAGGACTCCGGTGAACCGGGCTGTAGCGGGCTAACAGGACTCCGGTATTCACCGCGTGACATTTCCCCGAAGGGACAGACACAGGAACGAAGAAGGACACATGTCGGCCAGCCTAAGTGTTCCGGAGCAGTAGCAAGCTACCATGGCTCGGTGGAAACACTAGGAGACATTTCCCCGTAAGAGATGCTACTAAAGATAAACAACTAGATGGTCAGATCCCACACATACCAAGCATTTCAATAACATACACACAATATGCTCGATATGTGCAAATACAACATGGCATCACAACATGACTCTATGACTCAAGTAATCTATTCAATAGGCTCCGAGGAGCGAGATATTACAAACATGGGTCTCATGACCCAACACTCAGAGCATACAATCAAAGCACAAGCGGAAGCTATCATGTCTGAGTACAGACATCTATAAATGAAAAAGGCTGAGAAGCCCGACTATCTATCAGATCCTGCCGAGGGCACAAGATCGTAGCTGAGGTATCAAGCTAAACGTCGAAGACCACGCGGAAATACTAGTGAGACTGAAGTCTCTCTGCAAAAACATAAAATAGGCAAACGTGAGTACAAATGTACCCAGCAAGACTTACATCAGAACTATCTACATATGCATCATTATCAACAAAGGGGTGGTGGGGTTTAACTGCAGCAAGCCAGCTTTGACTCGGTGGCTATCCTAGACTACGACTGCAAGCGACTCTTTTGAGGTGGCGCACACGAGTCCACATATTCACCATATCAATACACCACTATGGATCCGCTCCCATCTCCCTACGAGAATGCCATCCATAGCACTCACGCTTATCTTGCGTATTTTAGAGTATCCACTTTCACTTGTCTATGAACTGATATAAGCAACCCAGAAGTCCTTTTCCGCGGACACGGCTATTCGAATAGATGATGATAACCCTGCAGGGGTGTACTTCTTCATACATGTTTCCACCACTTAGCGTCTGCACACGACATGTGCTCGGCAGACTTCAAGCGAAAGCCGACGTGGGTGTAGACCACGACCTACCTAAACACTCAAGTCTCTAGTCCAGGTTTATCGCCTATTCGGGTTCCATCCATGAGGAGATCCGGCCGGAGTTTCGCTCACAGCCCCAAACGATGTGAACAGGGTTCCGTGACACCAAACGGGCGCCCGGTTTACCCGGCCACGTGCCTACCGCATCACAGCCCACCCCTACGGTCAGCGCTGTCCACGGCCTCCAGCATACTACAAACACCAGAAACTACTTGCAACTCCTGGACAGAGGACAAGGATGAATAAGAAGTCGAGCGGGGTCATATTTCAGGGCCCAATGTATGGTAGTAGCTGAATCATGGATCACAAACACAGAACTCAGTTCCTGAGGACGGCTACAATGAGACAACCCACCATGTACTCCTACATGGCCTCTCACCGCTACCTTTACCAAATCATGTTCACACACTTAGCTCACACACAGTAGGACATGTTCACACGCCTCTGATTCATCCCCGATGAATCAGACCTGACTCAACTCTAAGCAGTAGCAGGCATGACAAACAAACATGAATGAGTAGGCACAACAGGGCTCAAACAACTCCTACTCATACTAGTGGGTTTCATCTATTTACTGTGGAATGACAGGTCATGCAAAGGATAAAGGGGTTCAGCTACCGCAGCAGGTAACAGATGAATCGTTGTTGTCCTAATGCAGTAAAAGACAGCAGGAGCGAGAGAGTGGGATTGTATCGGAATGAACAAGGGGGTTTTGCTTGCCTGGCACTTCTGAAGATAACATTGAGTCTTCATCAGTGTCAACGATCACGTCATCGGTATCACGTCTATCGAGAGGGGACAAATACCGGCAACACAGAAAGGAACACAATCAATGCAATGCACAATATGATGCATGCTCATGACATGGCAATATGAATGTGTTTTGAGCTAATGCAACTAGCAACAGATTAAATGAAGTTGGTTTGAATATAAAATTCAAATTCAAACTCCATATGTGATTAAATAAATGCCCTTTATATGATTTGTGCTAAACAGCAGCTATAAGTTGTTCTAACATGCATGAAAATGGTACAGATGGATTCCTTGAATTTTTCTGATAATTTTTCATATATAATTTATTTAATTTGGAGTTACGGTTAATTTTCTATGATTTTTAGAAGTTTATATAATTTTCTGGAATTTATAAATCATTTAATAATTATCTAAATTCCAGAAAGGAATTATTGCGTCAGCACTAGGTCATGCTGACCTCAGCATAGTCAACAGGGGCTGGTCCGGTCAAACCTGACCAGTGGGGTCCACTGGTCAGTGACACAGGGACTAATCCCGCGTTGACCCGGGCTGGTTAGCTCTGACTAAACCCTGGGGCCCACTGTCAGTGGCCTAGGGGGTTGGTTAGCGGGGGTAGTTAGGCCCTAATGACTGGCCACGTCGGCTCCTGCCGGAGTTTCGCCGGCGGCGACCATTAGCGCGGC
>LT934120.1:4620461-4644356 GCA_900231445.1 Triticum turgidum subsp. durum | reverse complement strand
TGGCTGCTAGGTAAGGTCCAGGTAATTTCTGTGTTATATTTTTCTGTTCTGTTTTGTTTTTATTTAATTCTTTTGCCACTGTTTTCAAATTTAAACAAATTCAAAACAGTGCCAAATATCCTCTGAATAATTTATGTTGCTAGATGGACTTTTTCCAAAAAGCTCATAAAATATTTCAGGGGTATTTGAAATTATATTCTAATTATATGAATATAACTCAAATTCAAATAGCTAAAGATTTAAATTCAAAGTCCCAAAAATAAATCCTTAAAAATGTTCAATATTTTGGTTGGGACCAGAACCCTTACCAAAAATTATCAAACATTTAAGAAGAGCCTTTTGGAGCAATGAATGAGATTTCTAGGGTTTTTGCCCCTCTTTTATTTAGGGTTTTGAGGCTTCCAATATTCCTCAATTCAAGTTTCAAAAAATATAGACATGAATCACACATGAAGTTAACCTAGAGCAAATCCTGAAGCTAGGGATGTGACAGCGTGCCCCTGGGTGGAGGTCATCAAGCGCTCCGCCTGCATTGAAGGTGCCCGTCGGGCCCTTGCCCGCGCAAAGGAGCACTGGGGCAGGCTGGACGCAGAGAGGCTTCTGACGGACGCGCCGCCGGCGGGCAAGGAGTATCGTACGCCCGAAATGTACTATAAGACTGTCCTGAAGGGTGCCCGCTAGATTGCGGATGAGTGCCCCAGAGATGTAATTATTGAGTAAAGTCGCCATGTGTTATCCTGTGCGCTGAAAACATTGTTCATATGCGCTAAGCAGCGCTTATTTGATTTAAAATATTGCCTTCTGTGCGGCCGTTTATTAAATCTGAGAGATGGCAAGTCGTTGGCTTCAGCCCCCATGCCACGAGTGCTGGGGTGTTCGGGATAAACTTGAGCCCTCTTGTTCCCATTTTTGGGTCCATCTAGGGAGGCGTTCAACACAACGAACAAGGCAACCGGACTTATAATGCTTGAACACTCTCACTTAGCCATCGAATTCTATAATTTTAAATTTCGGCGAAGCCCCTAGTGTCGGAAGACCGAGTTCGGGGCGCTATCCACGCCTGGGCCGGACACTATCCGGTTCCTCGCTCTAAGCGGCGTATGTCTTTAGGGACTCGAAAAGACCTCTCGAACAGCGACCAGTCTCTCGCCTTATCATGACAGTCAGTTTTAGCTTTCTCCACTGAGGCGCTCGCCTAGCTCAACCGGGGCGCAATCGCAGTGGTTCTCCCAGTGCTACCTTAGCCGACAGAACGGAACGTAAAGTACCAAAACATGGGAGCCGGGCAAACCCAACTATTGACCCAAGACATGATTCGGAGCTGATGCATATAATGCTATAAGTTCGGGGTGCCGCACTTGTGAAAGTGTTCGGACTTATCACACCATAATGCGGGAAACATAAGCCCCTAGTGTATTCGGCCGTACCAAAATGTACGGGTGCAAGATGTCATTAATGAACATATATGTAAAAAGTAACGCAATTATAAGCGAAAAAATGATGCATTGTTTATTCAGGGAATTCTGCCATGAGTGCAGAACGATACAAATAGTGCGGTAAGCAAGGGAGTGGACTATTTTAAACATGTCCCCCTCCAGGGATGGGCTACGGAATGGTGTAATAAATAGATTTAATGCTCGTAATGGAGACCACCTGAGTGTTCGTCGTAGCCCTTGTTCCTCCCTGGCTGTTGCATCGTGAGTTCGGCCGATCTACTACCGGACAGGACCTCTTGTAAACGGAGTCCTGTAGATAAGATAAAATGAAAAGGAAAAGAAAAAGAGCGACACACTTAGGAGCCCCTGGTGTGGTTAAGCCGCACTCTAGGCCTGTCGTGGTCGTGCCCCTCCCCTTATGCCCAAGGTATCTCCAGAGCGTAATGATGTACACAGGGAGTTTGTCTTGCAATCATGCAAGGGCTGGGGGTGGGGCCGCATTGCTACGCGTGCTTGGAACGTGCCAGGTGGTCTTGATGTATGTTGCTCCGGGCGCGTTTAATCATGTCCGGTCTTTTATCGGCCGGACTCAAAAATTGCCTTAAGAGGCTGCTCTGTACTTCTGCTGCGAGAGCCGCTGTGTGTTCCTCCGTTCGGAGGGAGCGTTCAGTGTTTCCGCTGACCGTGATGACTCCGCGAGGGCCTGGCATCTTGAGCTTGAGGTACGCATAATGCGGCACCGCGTTGAACTTTGCAAATGCGGTTCGTCCGAGCAGGGCGTGATAGCCACTGCGGAACGGGACTATGTCGAAGATTAACTCCTCGCTTCAGAAATTATCCGGGGATCCGAAGACCACTTCCAGCGTGACCGAGCCTGTACAATTGGCCTCGACACCTGGTATGACGCCTTTGAAGGTCGTCTTTGTAGGTTTAATCCTTGAGGGGTCTATGCCCATCTTGCACACTGTATCCTGATAAGGCAGGTTCAGGCTGCTGCCGCCGTCCATGAGGACTCTAGTGAGGTGAAAGCCATCGACGATTGGGTCTAAAACCAATGCGGCGAATCCGCCATGGCGAATACTGGTGGGGTGGTCCCTTCGATCGAAAGTGATCCGGCAAGAGGACCATGGGTTGAACTTCGGGGCGACTGGCTCCATCGCATATACGTCCCTAAGTGCACGCTTCCGCTCCCTCTTGGGTATGTGGGTTGCGTATATCATATTTACCATCTGCACTTGTGGGGGGAAACCCTTCTGTCCTCTACTGTTCGGCGGCCGGGTCTCTTCCTCGTCGTCGCTGTGCAGCCCCTTGTCATTGTTTTCGGCAATTAACTTGCCTGCCTGCTTAAATACCCAACAATCTCTATTGGTGTGATTAGCTGGCTTTTCGGGGGTGCCATGTATCTGGCATGAACGGTCGAGTATTCGGTCCAAATTGGACGGACCCGGAGTAGTTCTTTTGAATGGCTTCTTCCGTTGACCGGGTTTAGAGCCTCTGAATCCGGCGTTGACTGCCGTATCCTCATTGTTATCGCTGTTAATGCGGCGTTTGTTTTTGTTTCGACGCGACCTGCCATTGTGGTCCTTAGTATCCGGACTGTCAGCATTTTTGCTGAGGTTGTTGCTGCGAGCCAGCCAGCTGTCCTCTCCCGCACAGAAGCGGGTCATGAGTGATGTGAGGGCTGCCATGGATTTCGGCTTTTCCTGTCCTAGGTGTCGGGCCAGCCACTCGTCGCGGATGTTACGTTTGAAGGCTGCGAGAGCCTCTGCATCCGGACAGTCGACGATTTGACTTTTCTTTGTTAAGAACCGTGTCCAAAACTGTCTGGCCGATTCATCTGGCTGCTGAATTATGTGGCTTAGGTCATCGGCGTCTGGTGGTCGCCCATATGTGCCCTGGAAGTTGTCGAGGAATGTGGCTTCCAGGTCCTCCCAACACCCAATTGACTCTGCGGGCAAGCTGTTAAGCGAATGCCGAGCTGGTCCTTTAAGCTTGAGTGGGAGATACTTGATGGCGTGGAGATCGTCGCCGCAGGCCATATGGATGTGAAGGAGATAATCTTCGATCCAAACCGCGGGGTCTGTTGTGCCATCGTAGGATTAAATATTCACGGGTTTAAACCCTTCGGGGATTTGATGATCCATTACTTCGTCTGTGAAGCATAAGGGGTGTGCGACGCCTCTATATTGAGCAATATCACGACGTAGCTCAAGAGAGCGTTGTCTGCTGTGTTCGGCCCGGCCGGAGTTGCTGTATCTGGCGCGACGGTAGTCATCATGGGTCGTGGGGCGCCCACGTGATCCGTAGATAGATCTGGATTGTCTTGCCTTGTCCTCCAATATATCCCGCAAGTCCGGCGCATTCCCCCTTGGCTTCGTACTTTTCGAACGGTGCCGGGGTACGGTTTTGATGGAGGGCCTAGATGCCTCTCTGTCGCGACCACGTGGTGGTCGGTTTGCCGTATTGTGCGCTGGTGATGAAGGTTTGTATGCTTCCTCCTCTAGTCGGGGGAGCAACTTGCGTTTTGGGTAGCTTTTGGAGGGGCGTTCGAGTTCATACTCTTCGGCCGCGAGGACCTCGGTCCATCTGTCGGCCAGCAGGTCTTGATCAGCTTTAAGCTGTTGCTGCTTTTTCTTTAGGCTGTTCGCCGTGGCCATTAGCCTGCGTTTAAAACGCTCTTCTTCGACGGGATCCTTGGGCACGACGAATTCGTCGTCGTTGAGGCTTGCCTCGTCTCCGGAGGGAGGCGTGTAATTGTCATCCTCTATCTCCTCGTCCGCCGCTCTCTCTCGAGGGCTGGCTATTTCATCCTCCTGTGTTGAATCTTGCTGGAGGGGGTTGTCTTCGGCACTCTCTGGGGTGTTATTATCTCTGGTGCCGGAATCTCCATTCTTGTTGTGGCGGGATTTAGAGCGGCGCCGCTGATGTCGGTGCTTGGGCTGTTTCTCAGAGGAATCTGCCTCCGCTGCTTCTTCGCCGTCCCCATCCTTTGGGGTGTCCACCAAGTATATATCGTATGATGAGGTGGTCTTCCAGTGCCCTATAGGCGCTGGTTCTTGATCGTCTCCGGCATCGTCGTCCATACCGTCGATGTCTTCGGAATCATAGTCTAGCATGTCGGTTAAATCATCGAAAGTGACTACAAAGTGGGTGGTGGGTGGGCTTCGAATTTCTTCGTCGTCCGTATCCCAACCGTCCCGACCGCAGTCCGACCAGGGTTCTCCTGATAACGAGAGATGTTTCAGTGAATTTAGGATGTCGCCAAAGGGTGAGTGTTGAAAGATGTCCGCGGCGGTGAACACCATGATCGGCGCCCAATCGGATTCGATTGGCAGGGGCGCAGGAGGTTCGGAGTCCAGCAAGGAGTCCGGCGCCTCTGAGTCACGGGCTTTATAAGGGACAAGGTCAGTATTCGGCTCCATCACCGTGGAAGTTGTAACCCCCGAGGCGGTGTCCAACCACCTGTCCTCGATCTGCGCGGTCGGCTCCGAACTATGAGTCGGAGCGGACTTGTGTGCGGCCTCCAGGGTACTGTCCGGCGGCAGAGCTAGATCATGCCCATCGTGACAGTGCAGCACGCTCGGCTGCGGCTCGACCCCGTCGAAGATCAAGTCCCCGCGGATGTCAGCCGAGAAGTTTAGCTTCCAAACCTGACCCGATGGCCAGGGGCGTAGCTTTCGATCTGCTCCAGATGACCAAGAGAATTGGCCCGCAGTGCGAAGCCGCCGAACACGAAGATCTGTCCGGGGAGAAAAGTCTCACCCTGGACGGCGTTGTCGTTGATTGAAGAAGCCATCAAGCCTATCGGTGACGACACAGAGGAACTCTCAATGAAAGCACCAATGTCGGTGTCAAAACCGGCGGATCTCGGGTAGGGGGTCCCGAACTGTGCGTCTAGGCGGATGGTAACATGAGACAAGGGACACGATGTTTTTATCCAGGTTCGGGCCCTCTCGATGGAGGTAAAACCCTACTCCTGCTTGATTGATATTGATGATATGGGTAGTACAAGAGTGGATCTACCACGAGATCAAGGAGGCTAAACCCTAGAAGCTAGCCTATGGTACGATTATTGTAATGGTTGTGTGTCCTACGGACTAAAATCCTCCGGTTTATATAGACACCGGAGAGGGCTAGGGTTACACAGAGTCGGTTACAATGGTAGGAGATCTACATATCCGTATCGCCAAGCTTGCCTTCCACGCCAAGGAAAGTCCCATCCGGACACGGGACGAAGTCTTCAATCTTGTATCTTCATAGTCTTGGAGTTCGGCTGACGATGATAGTCCGGCTATCCGGACACCCCCTAATCCAGGATTCCCTCAGAAGGTATTGTTCCGTATGTTATAACTAAATTATTGCATAACTTTTATCATAAATCACCTCAAATAAATACGCATATGCAATAATTGTGATCATATTCAAGGTAGCCATGTCATCATCAGGTGGCTGAGCTTCTAATCGGGCAACGGGGGTGGAACTAAGGCGGGGTAGTGCGGCGGAGCTCGAATCGGGCGGCGGCGGAAAAGCGGCTGTTGCGGCCGATTTGCAGGCGGAGTCCGGCGGAGCGCCGGCGGGGCGCGGCGATGGATCGTGGTAGGCGGCCGGTCGAGGGAGGTGAGGGGAAATTACATCTTGAACGGTTGGAGATGTAAATTTGCAATGCGAGGTGTTGTATTTTACATCTCGGGATGTAATTTTTTCATCTACATCAGCTGTTGGAGAGGGATTTTTGGTCTTCAAAGATGCAAAAGTTAGTTATTTGTACATATACATTATCTATTGAAGATGGTCTAATGATCTGGCAGTGTTCGGCTCCTGCAGGCGCTTGACCACAGCCGGTCAAAGTGTTGCTCCGCGGATACTGCTGTCCTAGTCCTACGAGCACATGGCCTGTTTACGCGTGCTACATCCCGGCTAGAATCACATTCTTTTAATTTACCTAAAATCTAAAAAGCGGCCGGCCACTATTTCGATAGAACGAGCGGCCGGCTCCTAGCCGCACGATTTCGCTCGAAACCGCTGTGCGTGTGCGCTAGGCGGCACCTGGTCGGGGCACTCCCATGTACGGTGCGGACACGACTGGCGTTTAGTGGGAGGCGAAAACCACTCGCGTCCGCACTCGTCGCTATCCGCTCGCGTCCCCATCCCCACCCCCCTCGCATTTGTCGCCGCCCCGCCCCAACTTGCGCCGGCCGCCGCCGCCGCCGCCGACCCACCTCGCATCGACCGATGCGGCCCACGGCGGCCGCGGCAGCTCTGCTGCCACGCCTCCACGCCTCCACGCCGCCGTCTCCCCGTCCGCCACCTCGCCTTCTCCTCTGAATCGAGCCATCGGTCCTCTGCCACGACGCTCCCCCTCGCCTCGTTAATTACTCACGGAAGGTGTCTTCCCTATCCATGATGCTTCAGCAAGCACTCACTGTATGGTACGTGTCTTGCTTCTATGGAATTTAGTGAGAAAAAATTGAGCCCATCCATGGAGCTATGGAATCTGAAGTGGGAGATGCGGTCCTGAGTTCTATTTTCCATCTGAGTTCGAGGAACTGAAGAAATTTCAAGGAGAATGAAGCCTATGCGTGTGGGTGGTCGCTGCTGTGTTCTCATTCATGGAGTTGTGCGTGTGCACTACTGCTTCCAGCCCCATCCTCTGTGGAGGCTTGCTTCCGCCAGGTATGGTTTTCTCCTGAGTGGAAGCAGGGTTGGAAGCACTAGACGCTCCATCGCGCTAGTTGACTAGTTTGTTGTAATAGTTGCACAGGAACACAAACGTAGTTGGATGACTCATATACATATCTCAGTTGGCTAGCCAACTTATGAAGTTGCACACTAAGGGCTAACCAGTTGCACAATCGATGATATTTAGACTTGGGAAATTTACTTGCAATGTTGATTCAACTTGGGTTTCTATGGCAGCTGAAGTAGAAAATGCAAATTTTGTAGCTTAACAGTTGTAATCTTTATCTTACCAGATATTGATGGGAGCAATCAGACTTTTGATGTCTATGCAGTTCATCTATGTTATCAATAATTTTTCATTCAGTCATCTAATCCACCTCCACTTATGCGTGTATAGTCTGCTACCTTACCCAAATAATACTAGTACTGAAATATTAACAACATTTTCATTCTCATAGATTGTTAACTCAACCCCTTCTAGGTATTTTTCTAGGAAAAACAGTCAAATTCATTTGTACAGATGCATCACTTTTGTGATCCTGCTAGTCAATCTCTGGTATGATGCTTGGATTTTTGATGATTGGAGTGTTGATCTGTACAAGAGTTTTTTAGAATTGTGATCTTCAAGTTTTTTAGAATTGTCCCAAGAGTATGTAATGACTTGGCATCCTCGGGCTTTCTAGTTGCAGAATAGTATCTAATTAGTTGGCAACCTCAGTAATTCTAGTTGCACAACAATATACAACTAGTTGACATCCTCAGCTTCTCTAGTTGCACAAGAACTCAGATTAGTCCCATCTAAAAAAATTGAGGATTGCCCGAGAGTATCTAACGACTTGGCACCCTCAGGCTTTCTAGTTGCAGAAGAGTGTCCATTTAGTTGGCACCCTCAGCAATTCTAGTTGGACAACATTATCCAAGTAGTTGACATCCTCAGCCTCTCTAGTTGCACAAGAACTCAGATTAGTCACATCTAAAAAAATTGAGGATTGCCCAACAGTATCTAACGAGTTGGCACCCTCAGGTTTTCTAGTTGCAGAAGAGTGTCTATTTAGTTGGCACCCTCAGCAATTCTAGTTGGACAACATTATCCAAGTAGTTGACATCCTCAGCCTCTCTAGTTGCACAAGAGTTCAGATTAAATCCCATCTTAAAAAATTTGAGGGATTGTCCAACAGTATCTAATGATTTGGCACCCTCAGATTTTCTAGTTGCAGAAGAGTATATCTTTAGTTGACACCGTCTGCAATTCTAGTTGGACAACATTATCCAAGTAGTTGACATCCTCAGCCTCTCTAGTTGCACAAGAATATCTCATTAGTTGGCATCATCAGCATTTCTAGTCGCACAAGAATATCTCATTAGT
The DNA here is from genome assembly GCA_900231445.1 of Triticum turgidum subsp. durum. NCBI lineage: Eukaryota > Viridiplantae > Streptophyta > Magnoliopsida > Poales > Poaceae > Triticum > Triticum turgidum. Next base: position 4,635,875 of record LT934120.1, on the reverse strand, counting down.
TGGCATCATCAACATTATCCAACAGTATCTCATTTTCTAGTTGTATTTTTTTAAATATCAAATGAAGGGGAATCACCAGCCTTTTTTAGTTGGCATGGTTAGTTATATACTTGCACAAGTTTTCACTCAACTGTTCTTTTTTTATACCCAGGATGTCAAGGCAGAAGTTGAGATGAATGAAGGAGAGAATCCAGACTGCCCGTCACAGGCTGGTAGGATAAGGGCGTCCCCAGGGAGATTTGTCAAGTTGAATAAAGAACTGACTCCAATGCAAGGAGCAAATTTGTGTGAGAGGCTATTCGGGGGGGTCTTTCGAACGTAGCTGAGACGCTGCCTACGGAGCTGACCAAGTACCTAGTGCAGTGCTACAAACCAGAAACTTCAGAAACCACAGCCGTCACAGTTGCACATGTTTGCTAGTATAGTTGATACATCAAGGCTTCTCTAGTTGCAAATAGTATGCAAAAGTTGGCACATGAAGGTTTTCACCTAGTTCCACATGTTTTTGCTGGTTTTATGGTCCATCAATCTTCTGTCCTTTTCACCCCCCAGAATTGCACATACTATGCAAAAGATGGTACAGGAGTTCATACATAACACATAGTAAAGGGGGGCTTGTTGGCTGCAGTGCCTGGGGATTTTATTTTGCCGGTAACAAGATCTCCACAAGGAGGTTGAGAGAACAGCAGGTAGGGAGGTTCAACATGCATAGAGGGGAAGAGGAGGGATATGAGAAGGGGAAACTCACAGGTTTTGGTTGCAGCTTTTTCCATTCATTTCCTCAGTTTGGATCTCTGCTTCTTCTCCTTGCCATGGCGATCTAGGGTTTTTCCTTAGCAGACAACTAGTTTTCGTGGGTAAGAAGAAGAATTTTGGGGAAGGAGGAAAGGACAGGAGAGGAGAGGAGAGAGAGCTTTTGTAGCGCTGGGGTGGAGGCGTGATCGGTTGGCGGAGCTGGCCGCTCCAGGACGCCTGCCTGGTGCACGCCTGGGTGTGGGGGACCAACAGTTTCCTTTTTGATGCACGTGTGGGCAGTCGGGTAGGAAGGAACTTTCCTTCTGGGACCAAGGGGGACAGGAAGTTGCTTTTTATGGTTGGCCGCTTCATCGCGCTAGTGGGCAGCCGGCCGCCCACTAGACGCTCTTTAATTTATTGTAGCAAAAGGGGGAAGATGCCGCTCGCCGCTTTCACACACGCCGCGGCCGCGAACAGGCAAAGCGAGTCAAGGCCCTGTTATCGGGCAAAGCGACCCCTTTCCCCGCTCTTCCTGTCCGCTCTAGTAAGCTCCAGCCGCCGCCGCCTGTTACGCGGACCGCGCACATTCTTCCCTGGCCATGGCGCGGCTTAGCTGAAGATTGAAGAGGGATCTTGTAGCGGAGGCGGCGTCGGGCGGGGGAAAGCGGCTGGGACGCCCGGAGGCGAGGCGACTGTGCCTAGCCCCGCATACATTTGGAGCTCCATCCATCCGCAGTCAGGCAGCAGGTTAGGGATTTATGCTCCCTCTCGTTTCTGCTCTCCCGAGTTCTAAATGCGTGGCGCTACTGTAATTCCAAATCTCCATTCTTGCAACAATTCATAGCCGCTGACACGGAAATCCCTAGAAAATAGATAGATCTGCGGCTACACCAGAATCCCAGCTGCCTTCTTGCTTCCTCCCTTCGTCGTTCTAGTCCATGTGAACACCGGAGGAGAGAAGATAGGGGGATGCTGCTATAGGAGAGAAAATAAGCTCGGAGGGTATATATATATATATATATATATATATATATATATATATATATATATATAACTGCAACTGATAATCATGTTTCTTAAAGGCTCCGGTGAACTCTGTAGCAGAGTTAATCTCTTCAAAATACATATGTGGTTCTCCTATGGTATATATAGTTGAACATGTTTGGGTTTCATGTCGTTTTCAATTTATCACATTTAAGGAGAGACATGGCTTGTAAGGGGAAAATAAATTTTGCATTCATTTTCGTCAAAAGGGAATTTCTGAGGAAATCCCCTGGAATGTAGATAAGAACTGAATTTCACATTGCACAGGCTAGCTAAGGTAGCTCAGATCTATGTACAAGAGGTCCTTAGCAGGAAGCCTACTCGATCTATTACTATCCATCCAGCTACGGTAACTGGGGTGGGACCCTCGCCCAGCTCATCTCCGGTGGCTAGCCACAGAGGAGAGGGGAGGAGCCAGTGGCGGAGGAGTTCAAGGGCGCTGGTTCCTGGTTGAGGTTTCAGGTTTTTTACCATCATTAGAAAATTTGTTTTGTTCTATAAAGATATAGAAATATACCTTTTTTACACTTTCCTTTCGTGTATGTGCAGAAGGTCCAAGCTAGCTGATATAACATGAGTACAGAAAAGTATATACCGCTACATGTCTTAGAAAAGATCACAAATGAATTCTCAGCACACTTAAGAATTGGAACGGGTGGGTATGGAGACGTTTACAAGGTATGGCTTATTACTTGCCATTTTTTGTTTCAACAAATTAATTAATGTACCAGCACTAACATGAAATGACCGAGTTATAAATAAATAACTGTGTACAATGCTTATGGCAAGTACAGGCAGTTTACAATGGGAGAGAGGTTGCTGTGAAGTTGCTTCATGTTGATACGGTGCAAGGAATTGATGACCAACAATATATCAATGAAGTTGGTAACCTTTTGAGGGTTAACCATCCAAATATCATACAGTTACTTGGTTATAGTTATGAAACAAAGTCTGAATTAGTTCAACACAATAGCAAGCGACGTCTTAGTCAACACATATATAGAGCCCTCTGCTTTGAGTTCTTCCAGGGTGGAAGCCTAGACGTGCGTCTTCGTGGTATGATGGAGCTTAACCTTAATATGTCCGTTTTCTTTTCTATTCAAACAAAAAAAAATTAAGTTCTTTTTCGTATAATAGTCTCTTTATCAACTTGTGTAGAAGAATCTTTTGCACCTGATTGGAGCACACGTTACATGATTATAAAGGGCATTTGTGAAGGATTAGATTTCCTTCACAGGTGTGAGCCACCAATTTTTCATCTTGATCTGAAGCCTGCCAATATATTACTAGACAGTTCCATGGTGCCTAAAGTAGCAGATTTTGGATTGTCAAGGCTCTTTGGTGGATCCCACACTCATGTCACACAGCAAATCAAAGGAACACAGTAAGTGCCTCACCGAATTCCTCATTTTCAGTTTTATTCCCTTTTGCAATCAAATGAACTGTATCTGTGCTGACTGTGTACTTTGATATTGTGCAGGGCGTACATGCCACCCGAATTCATAAACGGCGGCAATATCTCACATAAGAATGATGTCTTTAGTTTAGGTGTTGTAATGGTAGAGATAATGACAGGATCTCCAGGTCACTCCAGTTATATAGAAATGGACGAAGTCGCGCAATTTAAGCAGAAGGTGAGGAAAAACATTTTCAGTTTGACACCCGAATTCATATAACAAAGCACATCAGATATGTTTGATGTCTATACTTTACGCTGTACGATCTTGCAAGTAGTGATCTAACAACTTATTTGTTTATTTATTATAACAAAAGTTATAAGCTAGAAATTCACTGCTGTTTTTTTCCTTTTTCAGGAAAGGGAAAATGTTAGGACCACCAGTACAATAACTAAGTACTCCCTCCATCCCAAAATAAGTGACTCAACTTTGCACCAACTTTGTACTAAGGTTAGTGCAAAGTTGAGTCACTTATTTTGGGACGGAGGGAGTACTAGATATCCCCTACTCCCTCATTTTCAGTTGTACAAGGCCTGCAAGCATTTTGAGGCCAACTTTGACCATGAATTTGACTTACAAAGAGGGCAGCCCGATGCACGTAGCTCTAGCTTGCGCAGGGTTTGGGGAATGGTCCGACCACTTCGGGTCTTTTATACGCAGTCTTTACCTGCATATCTGCAAGAGACTATTTCCAAGACTCAAACCCATGACCTCATGTTTACAAGGCAACAACTTCACCGCTATGCCAAGGCTCCTGGCTCCCCTTCTAACCATCAATTTGACTAACATAATCATTATCGACAACAAAGCCTTTAGTCCCAAATAAGTTCGGGTAGGCTAGAGCTGAAACTCATAAGATCTCGAAACCAACTCATGGTTCTGGCATGTGGATAGCTAACTTCCACGCAACCCTGTCCATAGTTAGTTCTTTGGTGATATTCCAGTCCTTCGGATCTCTCTTTACGGACTCCTCCTGTGTCAAGTTCGGTCTAGTCCGGCCTCTCTTGACATTATCAACATCCTTTGCCCGTCCACTATGCACTGGCGGAGCTACATGTAACCCTGCAGGGGCCATGGCACCCCAGGTTTGGCAAATTTTGTGAAGGAATGTTTATAGGGAGGTACAGATTGCCAAAAATACAGCTTTTGCTCCCCTAGAAATGGGCATTTTCTCTCTTGCCCAAACTAATCTTTTGTAGCTCCGCCACTGTCGCTATGAACTGGAGCTTCTAGAGGCCTCCGTTGAATATGCCCAAACCATCTCAGACGATGTTGGACAAGCTTCTCTTCAACAACATAATAATTATATACTATAAAAAACATACAATTGAATTTGTACCTAGAAAGGAGGTAGTATAGGTATAAGGATTAAAGAATCCATATGGAATTCTTACTTGTCACATAAACAACCAATGGTGGCTAGATAGAGTCGAAATCATTCACAGCTTACTCACCTGTTGCAGACGTGTAGCTGATGACGCGAGGAGACAGAGATTTTCTTTTTTTAGCATTAGTCACTCTCAGAATGAGGTGAGCCATGAACTTGCGGAGTACGCAAGAGTCTATCAATTATCCGACCATGTGCTGGATTTCCAGTAATCAATATGGGTGTGTTTGAAAAGAAATGCATACGTAGAACCTTGCTTCATGAAGATGGTAAGCACACATACGTACAGACATATGTTACATTTATCTCTTTGTTTTTCAGTTTCTTTCCGATCAAGTAGATCGTTTTGATATGCATTTTGGAGCAAAGTACATTGTAAAACTGTTTGCATTCATAGTTTTTTTTGTTAGATGCATTCTCTAGCTAAACTAAGTTATCTAGAATGTCATATGTGACTTGTTTGGACAAAAAATATATTATATTGTATATATTGGAGCAAATGCAGCACTTTCGGCTTAGACCGTTTATAGCGAAACTTCTCCTCCCGGACAATATATTGAGTATGGAATAATTGTGTGTCAAGAACACTTCAGAACAACTATCGTATATTATACATTTATATTATCTATCTCGAATTATATCTCCATATTCTGATTTCGCAGGTACATACTGATTGGAAGAATAGGATAAAAGCCACATCGGAGTACCCATCAGAGGAATCACATCAAGTGCAGACATGCATCGACACAGCAGTGCGTTGTGTGGAACCTGACAGAAACAGTCGACCCACTATAGTAGAAGTCTTGGATATTCTGAACAAGACAGAAACTCATATTCCCAAGAGACAGGTATGATGCGCCCACTTGATGCAAACGAAATAAAAACAAGAGATCATTTAATTTACAACTGGCAGAAGTCAGTTGTGTGGGTACACGCATGGATAACTTGACTGGGATTTTGCAGCTCCTCCTTTCCTGGCCATTTTATTTCGAATGCAGAACTTGCTCTTTGCATCTTTTTGTTTCTTCACTCTTTAATCTATGTAAAACAAACTTCAGTTTAGTTCCGTCTAATTCGATGAACAGAAAAACAAGAGTAACTGTTGATGACGTACGAGGCACCCTGATAGGCAGAGGATAACTTGACCATGATGGATTAGCATAGTGTTGATCATCGAGTCACTGTAACTTGCTTGCTATAAATAAAGGAGAAGTCCTCTGCAACAGCAACCATGTCCATGCGTTGTGTTTTGCTCATGTTCAATCTAGTTGCCATAGAGAGTACTGCCGATCCATGGGAAAAAACCTAGAGCAGCATACGAGGTGGCTGCAGTGATTTTTGGAGATGGCGGTCGGGGAGAGGAGAGGTAGGGAGGCGTCAGCGGCAATCCTCTGTTGGAGGAAAACTGAGCTGGTGGAGGAGAGAAGTGACGCCGCCATGGCGGTAGAGGAAGTTCAAGGAACTGTGGCGCAGAGATTGATAGTGTTGTAGTTGGCTTTCCCAGGGAAGGAAAACTTCTAGAAGACGAGAGGAAGTTCAAAAAACACCATCTGTATTTGAACTTCCTGTTGCGCCTTGCACTGGGTTCGTCCAACTGTGATTTTCAGCCATGTTCTACTTTCTATTTGGTACAACCACTGTTGTATTTCTCGAAATATTGTTCGCTGGACATCTGTCCTCAATGCCTCTCGGAGGTGGTAGCATCACAAATAAGTCCAGCTTATTGAAGGTGGTGTTGAGGCGGCGAAGACAGCCAATATCTTCAGCTGTTTCGTTGTGTTGCATTTTGCCACTCTAGTATGTTGAAATTTTGACTTGCAAGAAATTTTGCCACTCTAATATGTACGTCCTTTTCACTAGGTATATATAACATGTATTTCCTGCCGTTTTGCACGTCTTGTGAATAGCACTTTAAACAAAACCTTCCTTCGCTTAGTGAATGAAAGCATATCCATGCCATTCTTTGATAATGCTGTTTCTGCTCATCTTTCTATGTACTTACACATAAAAGGTTGTTGCAGTTGGCCGACGTTTTCCCATGTCCGATAATTAATCACAGCAATACAATGGCGAATACATTGAAAGAGATGGCAGCTGAACTGGACAACATAACAAATCAAAACCGGTATTCCAGTTTTATGCCAGACAATAGCTCTAATATACAGCAAGTTACTGACTTACGAGAAACAATATCGGATGTGGAGGAAGAACTAGTTATCGGGAGGACTGAAGACACACAGGAAATAGTGGCTACTTTATGTGGGAGCATCACATCGGAAAATAATATCACCGTCCTTCCAATATATGGCATTGGAGGTATTGGCAAGACAACCGTGGCTCAGTTAGTTTTTAATGATTCTCGATTCGCAGGCTACTCTCGGGTGTGGATCTATGTGTCCCAACATTTTGATTTGAATAAAATTGGCAACTCAATTATATCACAGCTATCTGAAGAGAGCCATGTAACTAACAAGCAGATTATAACTAAGAAGCTCAGAGAGCTATTTTCTAGTAAGAAGGTTCTAATTGTCTTAGATGACGTGTGGGAGACGAATCCACGTACACTCAAAGATTTGAAGGTTATGCTAAGGCCGGGTGTGGGCAGCATGGTGACAGTTATCGTAACCACAAGAGATGAAGCCATTGCAAGGGAAATTTGTCATACAGTTGAGCCATACAAGCTAGAGACTTTAACCGATAAACTTTGCTGGGAAATAATAAAACAGCAAACTTCCTTTAAAGACCGAGCCGACAAACAGCAACTGAAGCGTGTAGGAAGGGAGATTGCAGCCAAGTGTGGAGGTATGGCGTTAGCGGCTCAATCAATCGGATACACACTGAAGGGGAAGACATCTGATGAATGGGAGTCTGTCAGGGATAATTATATCTGGAATCTATCTACTTCCGAGGACCCGTCATCAATAGATCATGAAGTGCTTGCATCCTTGCTGCTAAGCTATAGCCGTATGCCTTATTGGTTGAAGTTGTGCTTTTCCTATTGGGCAGTCTTTCCAAAAGGTCACAATGTTGCGAAGCATGATCTAATTCAGCAATGGATAGCTCTTGGACTCACTGAGCCATCTAGAATATTCGATACTATGCAGCTCTGCGAGAAATATTTAACACAACTTTTGGGGATGTCCTTCCTTCAATATTCAATGACAACTTCGGTGAGTTACTACATAATGCTGCTATTCTCTTCTGTCTTCTGTATTCCAACTCATATAGTGTGTATTTTCATGTTCACTCAAGGAGCAAAAGCATTATAGCGGATATGGCCGCTTTGCACTTTTTTTGGAAAATTAAAAAACATGTATGTTGTACAAATGTACAAGGATATGCCCACTAGCGAATAGTTGTCAATAAATATACATTTGTGATCTGTACAAAAATGGTAAATTTGTTGCACAAATTGTTCCACAATTTCGGTCAGTTTTTATCTTTTCCCCAATATTTTTGCTAGTGCTCATACTCGAATACAACACACAATTGCAAATTTTTTATTTTGAAATACGCAATAGTAAGTACTCCCTTTGTTCCAAAATATAAGGTGTAATAGTTTTTTGAAAAGTCAAACATGTGCATCTTTGACCAAATTTTCAGAAAAAAAGTCAATATCTACATTACCAGATTTGTATCATTTGATCAATCACGAAAAGTATTTTCATATTTTATTTATTTTGTATTGTAGATGTCAATATTTTATTCTATAATCTTGGTCGAACATTCACAAGTTTGACTTGCACGAACGATACACCTTATATTCTAGAACGGAGGGAGTAGTTGCTAATGGGTTTATAGGCCCATGTGGGACAAATATATATTTGCACTCTGAGACTCCCTTAGAAAATGATGTTTTACCTGTGGTCAAGTAATGTCAACAATGCACTTTTGCAGTGTATAGTTGATTCCCATATTTGTGCGTTTGGGTCAATGGGTCAGTAGGTGTCTTGGAAGATATATTTTAGCTAATCAATGACCAGAACATATAGGATGATACTATGTTTTTAAAATTTCTGTAGGGGGGAGGGGGTGTGCAGAACTACCTCTCAAACTTGTTCCGCCTGATTGTTCGTTTTGTATGGGTTCAATTTTGACCTTTTTCTTGCACCACAAGTCAATGTTCTCCTTGGTACAACTTTGGTCACTGCGTGATCTTTCAAGAATCTATCCTGTCATACGAGCTTTTGTTGGGACTGCACTCACAAAGTCAAAATACTATACCAAATTCATGGTCATGGAAATATCGTACCCAGATGGAGGCACTTCCATTTATTGATTGATATACTACTCTATTTACACTTTCCTTACAGTTATATGGCAGTACTTCCGCTGATAAAATTACTGCTATAAAACGAAATAAATTCAAAATTCTTACACCATTAGGTGTTTACTGCAGGGCGATAGAGAGCGAGACAAATATGTTACATTGTTCAGGATGCATGACCTTGTACATGATCTCGCAAAAGAGATATTCTCCCATCAAATTAACACATGTGGAAACAGATGCCGCTATGCGTTGATCAGAGATTGTAGCAGCTCATTGCAGTTATCAGTGGCTTTTCCTGCAAATATAAGGGCGCTACATTTTTGGGACTGTCACAACATAGTGCTTTGTGGTGGTGCACTTTCACCAGCTAAGGGCCTCCGTATCCTGGATTTAAGTGAATGCTTTATTAGGAAGTTACCTGATTGTATTGGTCAACTGAAGCAGTTGAGGTTTCTTCATGCTCCACAGATCCAAGATGAGATGATACCCAATTGTATCACCGAGCTCTCAGAATTAAATTACCTCAACCTTAGCAACTCCAGTATCTCATCATTGCCGGAGTCAATTGGCAATATGAAAGGCCTAATGCATCTTGACTTATCAGGCTGCGGTGGAATATGGGAGCTCCCAGTATCATTTGCAGAGCTCAAACAGTTGGTGCATCTGGATCTGTCAGGTTGCCATGGACCTATATCTGAAGCTCTCGGTGGCTTTACCAAGCTTCAATATTTGAATTTAACAGATTATTTGGAACCTACAAACACGAATAGGGGAGGCCCGCTAGAGTTCATCGGTAATCTAACTAAACTCAGGTATCTAAATCTATCGGGGTGCATAAACCCTATTATAGTTCAATCAGAAGATCAAATTGGCAGCTTGTTTGGCTCTATCAGCACACTTTACAATCTAGAGCATTTGGACCTGTCTCAGAATGAAGTGCTTTCTAGTATACCAGAAAGTATTGGCAACCTCCGGAAGCTTCATATATTGGACCTCTCATACTGCCGTAACCTAAAGAAGCTTCCCGAATGTATGATTCAGATGGTTAATCTGAAGGTTCTAAATGTGGCCAGGCTTAATTTGGATGAATCCGTGCTCTCTTGGTCAAAATTGAAATTTGCATCATTACCAGACTTTGTGGTGCATGCTTCTAGTGATAAATGTAGCAGCAATATCATTCTGCTTCGGCATACAAATCCTGAAGAGCTGAACATAGATAGACTTGAAAATGTGAAGTCTGCAGAAGAGGCACGGAGTATAAAACTGATGGTTAAACGAAAAATTGAAAAGTTAAGATTTGAATGGACTTCAGCTGCTGAGCGGTTTGTGGATGACAAGGATGTGTTGGAAAAACTAGTGCCACCAAGCAGTGTACACTATTTTTCTATAAAGGGTTACATGAGTGTCAGCTTTCCTGATTGGCTTATGGATATTAGTTGGCATCTCCCTAACCTCCAAAAACTATATTTTTTTGATTTTCCCAAGTGCACCGAGCTACCATCACTTGGTGAACTACCAAACCTACAAGAGCTGGATCTCTACCGTATGGAGAGGTTGGAAAAGTGGAACACGGAATATACCAATTGGGACGAAGGAACAAATGAGCTCAGGTTCCGCAGGCTTCATAAATTGACCATAGACCGATGCCCGAAATTGAGGATAAAACCATGTCTCCCTAGAGCTATACTGGACCTGGAAATAATAGATAGTGATAATGTGCTATCATCATGCAGAGAGAGCTCATCACACCGTGGTGCGACAACAACTCATTTGCGTGTCGGTGACAGCAAGGTGCCCATGCATCAGTGGAGGTTGCTTCACCACCTCCCCGCCCTTCGTAAATTAAGTATCGCAGATTGCAGTGATCTGACCACCTCATCTGAGATTATCCAACACCTCTCCTCCCTCAGATCACTATCTCTGAGTAGGTATAAGCTTGAAAGCATGGCATCACCACCTCAGTGGTTAGGAGAACTTACCTCTCTCAGAGAATTGAATATCCGGCAGTGCAAGGGGATCGGGTCTTTTCCGGACAGCATACAACAACTGGCTAATCTTGGATATCTAAGCATCTCCAGCTGCCCTGCATTAGAGAAATGGTGTGAATCAAAGGAGAACTTTATGAAGCTTGTTCACATCAGAGGGGTACGGGTTCCTGCCAAGCTTTTGTTTGTATTGTGTTAAACCGCAAATATACACAGGGCACGAATTATTCATCTAAGAAAATAATTTTTGTTGTAAATACAACTATACTTGCTCTGTTGTTCTGATTACACTGTTTACGTTGTTCAGGTCCGTGTGGCATTGCCATCAACATCGGCAGACATACCCCTGAAATATTTGGAGGCAATGATCATCGAGGAGACCACCGACTTGACCACCATTAAGGATACTGTGACTGACGTGGTGCATCTGGATCCCTTGTACACTGCTGTGATGAACATGCCTGGCTTTGTTGAGGAAGCTTTGCTTGTTGCCTTATCTCATTTGATGGACAACGATGCCCAGGCTTCTGCGTATATGGTTATGGAGGAGGAGGACCGAGTATCATGGCTCAGGAATTTCCTGGCAATGCATTACTAAAGTTTTTTTTCCTACAAAGAAGGCAAAACACTACTGATTTTTTAACCGCTACTTTTGCTGTAATAATTGAAGATAGATGAAGTTTCCCAATTGCAAGACTGGTGGTGAAACTAAATTATGCATGCAAATCCTACTGTTTTGTTGTTTTGGATTAAGGTTAGCGTGTTGTTGTGTATTTACGTGTTGACTTGTAGTCTTATACTCCCTCTGCCCCATAATATAAGAGCCTCTTTTACACTAGTGTAGGGTCAAAAACGCTCTTATATTATGTGACAGAGGGAGTACGTACTTATTTGAAAGGCGACTGATAGGCGCCGGTGCGCCGGCCCAAATTTGGGCCGGTCGCACCGAGTACCGTACGATCTGCAAAACTGGAACCGCACGATCTCCTACCCTTCCTCCTCTGTCTTATTCTCTGATAAAAATTCCCATCGCGCCGTCAGGGACGAGCGACGCGCCCGATCTAGAAGCTCTGCCTGGCGTATTTCGCCTGTCGCCGCCGTTGCCGCCGTCGTCTCTTTTGTTTCTCGCCGGCTCCGTGAATGCAGCAGCTTGTCCCTGTAGTTGCAGGTCCCCGTTTCGACAGTCACAGCTCCGGTGGCGGCGCCGCATCCCCGGCGCATGGCGGTCGCCGGGCGCAGCACCTCCTCCGACGAGCTCGCAAAAAACCTGTACTCTCCCTCAGATTGCCGGTAGCGGCAAAAATGTCATCAGTTGTAGCAAAAAAGGGTGTCGGTTCCAGCAAAAAAAAGCTCGTCGATGTCGCCCGCCGTCGCCATTGTAGCAAAATTGTTAACCGGTTGTAGCTTCCGTGGTTGCTGGTTCCAGCAAAAATGCTTCAACAACAAAAAAATGGTTTTCGCTAGTGGTAGCATAAATGAAAAACTATTCCAGCAAAAAAGTAACACAGTTCCAGCAAAAAATGCGCTGCCGCCAATGGTCTTAGACAAAAATCTCACCAGTTCCAGCTCTGCTTTCGGCTGGATGTAGCAAAACTAATTGCTAGTTCCAGCCAAAAAAATCGATGCAGCAAAATGCTTGGCAGCCACCGTCCTAGCATTGTAGCAAAGTCGAGCTCTGGTTCCAGGAAAAAATGGAGCGGTTCAAGCAAGAAAAATGGATGTAGCAAAAAATCATACAGCGAAGGCACCAGCATCCTCTCAATATGCAGCAAAAACGAAAGATGCTTCCAGCAAAAACAAATTGCGGTTCCAGCAAAAATTATGCAGCAAAAAATCATGCCGGAACCACGGTGGCAGCGAACATGGCCTACACTGCGACATGGGAGAGGTTGGGCCGAGCATGGCAACAAAAAAATCGACGGCTGTACGCGCCGTCTCTGCGTGGAGCATGAGATGCCATGGATGAAGTGATTTGAGAAAGAAGAAGCAGAGGAGGGAATGCGTATGAGGAGGAGGACAGAATGAGTGGAGGACAGAATGAGTGGAGGAGCTTGGTCCTGAGAAGATAAGGTGAGAGGCAGGAAGCGGTGCGTGGGACCAGAGCAACGTGGTTGTGTGTACGAGCGTAACGCGCGTTGTGAGCTATGCGGCCGGCCGAAGTTTCGGCCGGCACGCCGATTTTAAACGTTTCCCTATTTGAAAAGGGATTTGTGATGTGTCCGCAGATCAGGAAATGCCGAGCAGTGTGTGGATGCGGACTGGCCGGATGATAGCGGCCCAGCGCGACAGGAGGCGGGGGCAGATTTGATAACTCGATTTAGACCTATAGCCCTGATCAATAACTTCGCCAAGCTTCCGGCAAAAGGCTTTGCTACTATGTTTCAATCTGGCCTTATTAGCTAAACAAGCGTGGCGCCTGCTTGATAACCCTGATTCACTATGTGCTACAATTTTGAGAGCTAAATATTTTCCAGATGGAGATTTAATGAATGTGAGTTTGAAAAAAGGATCCTCTTTCACGTGGCAAAGCATTATGGCCGGAGTGGATTCTCTCAAAAAAGGTTATATTTGGAGAGTTGGTAATGGACAGAATATTGATATCTGGAGAGATGCATGGATCCCGAATGGGGCAAATAGAAAAATTATCACTCCTAGAAGAGGGCAGCTTCTAACAAAAGTTGCTGATCTTATATAGATCCAATCAACAATTGCTGGGATGAAGATTTGGTAAGACAAACATTGTGGCCAATTGATGTCCAGAGAGTGCTTACGATCCCCCTCCCCACGTATGACATGTCGGATTTCATAGCTTGGAGCTTTACAAAGAATGGACTGTTCACGGTTCGTTCTGCTTATCTAGAGGAATGGAAAGCCCAACATGGAAGGAAATTGCAACACTCAGATGGCATTGGAGGAATAAATGTCAATACTATTTGGAGCAAGATTTGGAAATTATCTTGTCCAGCAAAAGTGAAGATCTTTATTTGGCGTACCTTACATGGAACCCTCCCGTGTCGTGTTACACTTGCTAATAGACATATGAAAGTTTCGCCCACCTGCCCATCATGTTCAAACGGGCATGAAGATATTAAACACTTATTATTTTTATGTCAAAAGGCAAAAGAGGTGTGGGAGAAACTGGGATTGCACGAAGCCATTAAAAAAGCATGTGCGGTCGATCGTGCGGGAGAGGCGGTACTTGAATTTCTAATTTTTATGCCAGAACATGAGCTTCTACATTGGGCACACAGAATGTTCGCGAACTGATCGCTATAACAGCCTGGTATTTATGGTGGGAAAGACGTTCGCTAGTTCATTAGGGGAAGACCCAAGATGCATACCAAATTTCGATGGGAGCCCGTGCTATAACGACGAAATATGTTATTGCCCAATCCTCTAAGGCAACAAATAAAATAGAGGGATGGACGAGACCCCCTCTAGGTTTTGTGAAATTAAATGTCGATGCTTATTTCGATCAAGACATGCTTAGAGGCACAGCGGGACACTACTAGGGAAAAGCCTAGCAGAGCGCGGGTTTTGGGCCTATTAGTACCCGCGCTACTAATAAGGCGCTACAGCTAACTTATAGCAGTAGCGCGGGTGCAACCCGCGCTACAGCTAACGCATAGCAGTAGCGTGGGTAGAAACCCGCGCTACTACTAATCTGTAATCTCTGAATTTTTTTTTTGAATTTTTTTGAATTTTTTTTTTGAATTTTTTCCCCTAATTTTCAAATTTCTGAATTATTTTAACCTCAAATCTCTAATCACCCTTCATCGCTGCTCAATTTAATCTCTAATCACCTCTCATCATTCCAAATCATCTAACTTCCCAGACGGTCACCCATCCTCTCACTACTCCAGCCTGAGCACGCTTAACTTTCGGGTTCTATTCTCCCTCGTTTCCAAGTCTGCACTTGTTGTTTTCCTGACAATAGTAAGATGTCAATCCTATTAACCTCAAAAATTTAGCTTGAGCATGAAGTCACACATTTCACTGTTTGAGTTTGAAACTATTGTTCTAAAAAATTAGTAACACTAATATTTCTTGAATAATTAGTTTGACCATAGTTTGACCACAGTTTGACCAGATTTGACCACAGTTTGACCATAGTTTGACCAGATTTGACCAAAATTCAAAAAAACTAAAATAATTATTTAGTAACACTAATATTCTTGAATAATTAGTTTGACCATAGTTTGACCAGAGTTAACAAAAATTAAAAAAAACTGATTTTTTTTGAATTTTTTTGCCTCCAGATCTTAAAAGCCCCGTAACTTTTTTGTGTTAGGTTTTTGAGGATTTTAAAAATCTTTAACGGGGTTCCAGAGAGATTTTTCATCCGAGTTCGTATGCAAAAGTTATGGCCATTTTACAAATTTTCAGAGAGATTTTGCAAATAAAGTCGAAATTCATATTTGTAAATTTTCCCAACAACTAGACCACATATCACATGGGAAACTTATTTTCTTTTATTTTTTTGACATTTTTATCATTTTCTTTTATTTTTTTTAAAACTGAAAAGGCGGTCGGGGG
>LT934120.1:4587655-4599729 GCA_900231445.1 Triticum turgidum subsp. durum | reverse complement strand
TGGCGCACCATGGCATGGTGCGCCATTACTAGTTCAACTAGTAATGGCGCACCACTCCCACGGTGCGCCATTAGTAGTTTTGAATTTTTTTAAAAAAATATTTTTACTAATGGCGCACCGTGGATGTGGTGCGCCATTAGTATTTGGACACTAATGGCGTACCAACACATGGTGCGCCATTAGTATATAGTAATGGCGCACCACATGTCTGGTGCGCCATCAGTGTCAATTCCATCTATAGCCCTTTTCCTAGTAGTGTTGCAAGCATCTCAGAGTTGGAATATACGCTTTGATAAGTTGATCAAAGCATATAGTTTTATACAGACTTGCGGAGAAGCCTGTATCTACAATAAAGTGAGTGGGAGCACTACCGCCTTTCTGATAAATGTATGTGAGTAACATATTGTTGATCAGAAATGATGTAGAATTTTTCTGGAAAGCATAAAGGAGTATTTGAAAGGAGTTCTTTAAAAGAAAGACCTCAGTAAAGCTACTTACATATTGAGCATCAAGATCTATTGAGATAGATCAAGACGCTTGATAAGTTTTTCAATAAGTACATACCTTGTCAAGATTTTAAAGTAGTTCAAAATGGAACAGTCAAAGAAAGAGTTCTTGCCTGTGTTGCAAAGGTGTGAAATTGAGTAAGACTCAAATCCCGACCACGACAGAAAATAGAAAAGAGAATGAAAGTCATTCCCTATGCCTCAGTCATAGGTTCTATAAAGTATGCTATGCTATGTACCAGACCTATTGTATACCTTGCTCTGAATTTGGCAAGGGAGTACAATAGTGATCTAGGAGTAGATCACTGGACATTGGTCAAGAATATCCTTAGTGAGGACTAAGGAAATATTTCTCGATTATGGAGGTGATAAAAGAGCCCGTCATAAAGAGTTATATCGGTGCAAGCTTTTACACTGATCAGATGACTCTAAGTCTCAATCTGGATACATATTGAAAGTGGGAGCAATTAGCTAGATTAGCTCCGTGCAGAGCATTGTAGACATAGAATATTTGCAAAATACATACGGCTCTGAATGTGACAGACCCGTTGACTAAGCTTCTCTCACGAGCAAAACATGATCACACGTTAGTACTCTTTGGGTGTTAATCACATAGCGATGTGAACTAGATTATTGACTCTAGTAAACCCTTTGGGTGTTGGTCACATGACGATGTGAACTATGGGTGTTAATCATATATAGATATGAATATTGGTGTTAAATCACATGACAATATGAACTAGATTATTGACTCTAGTGCAAGTGGGAGACTGAAGGAAATATGCCCTAGAGGCAATAATAAAGTTATTATTTATTTCCTTATTTCATGATAAATGTTTATTATTCATTCTAGAATTGTATTAACCGGAAACATAATACATGTGTGAATACATAGACAAACAGAGTGTCACTAGTATGCCTCTACTTGACTAGCTCGTGAATCAAAGATGGTTAAGTTTCCTAAACCATAGACACGAGTTGTCATTTGATTAGCGGGATCACATCATTAGGAGAATGATGTGATTGACTTGACCCATTCCGTTAGCTTAGCAATTGATCGTTTAGTATGTTGCTATTGCTTTCTTCATGACTTATACATGTTCCTATGACTATGAGATTATGTAACTCCCGATTACCGGAGGAACACTTTGTGTGCTACCAAACGTCACAATGTAACTGGGCGATTATAAAGGTGCTCTACAGGTGTCTTCGAAGGTACTTGTTGAGTCGACGTATTTCGAGATTAGGATTTGTCACTCCGAATGTCGAAGAGGTATCTCTAGGCCCTCTCAGTAATGCACATCACTATAAGCCTTCCAAGCAATGTAGCTAATGAGTTAATTACGAGCTGATGCATTTACGTAACGAGTAAAGAGACTTGCCGGTAACGAGATTGAACTAGGTATTGGATACCGACGATCGAATCTCGGGCAAGTAACATACCGATGACAAAGGGAACAACGTATGTTGTTATGCGGTTTGACCGATAAAGATCTTCATAGAATATGTAGGAGCCAATATGAGCATCCAGGTTCCGCTATTGGTTATTGACCGGAAATGTGTCTCGGTCATGTCTACATAGTTCTCAAACCCGTAGGGTCCGCACGCTTAAGGTTTCGTTGACAGTTTTATTATGAGTTTATGAGTTTGGATGTACCGAAGGTTGTTCGGAGTCCCGGATGTGATCACGGACTTGACGAGGAGTCTCTAAATGGCCGAGACATAAAGATCGATATATTGGACGACTATATTTGGACACCGGAAAGGTTCCGGGTGAGATTGGGACAATACCGGAGCTCTGGGAGGTTATCGGAACCCCCCGGGAGGTATATGGGCCTTACTGGGCCTTAGTGGAAAGGAGGGGAAAGGAGCAAGGGAGGGGGCGCGCCCCCGCAAGCCCAATCCGAATTGGGAGGGGGCCGCCCCCTTTCCTTCCTCCCTCCTTCCTCTTCCTTCCCTCTCCTTTTCCTAATAGGAAAGGGGGGGAGTCCTACTCCCGGTGGGAGTTGGACTCCCCCCTAGGGCGCGCCACCCCCCTTGGTCGGCCCCCTCCTCCACTCCTTTATATACGGGGGAAGGGGGCACCCCATAGACACAACAATTGATCTCTTGATCTCTTAGCCGTGTGCGGTGCCCCCCTCCACCATAGTTGTCCTCGATAATATTGTAGCGGTGCTTAGGCGAAGCCCTGCGATGGTAGAACATCAAGACCGTCACCACGCCGTCGTGCTGACAGAACTCTTCCACGACATTCTGCAGGATCGAAGTACGGCGAACGTCATCGAGCTGAATGTGTGCAAGAACTCAAAGGTGCCGTAGTTTTGGTGCTTGATCGGTCGGGCCGTGAAGACGTACGACTACATCAACCACGTTGTGCTAACGCTTCCGCTTTCGGTCTACGAGGGTACGTGGACACACTCTCCCCTCTCGTTGCTATGCATCACCATGATCTTGTGTGTGCGTAGGATTTTTTTTGAAATTACTACGTTCCACAATAGTATTCATGTATAACATTTGGGTTAATGAACCCAATGTCATAGATTTGCACTTTTCTGCATTTGACGATCTTCAATCTATATAATATAGTGAGGATAATTTTATATACATGCAATGAAAGAGCTGAGCTATATATATAGAGACTTAATTACAGAAAGTTGTACTTACAGACAGTAGCAAGCCACAAGTGATTTGTCGAGGGCCTTTTGATTGTAGAACTGGAAAAACTCGTCAAAATCAATAGTTAACAGTTCTTGGCCAATGAAGTCGTGGTCCTCTTTAATCAGCATCGACAAAGCATCCTTCCCAGACTCTCTGCAGGTTTTCATGTACCATTCATGGAATCTTCGCATCATCGTTGTTAGAGCAAGAGTATCATTGACGAGAGGCTTCCCGTAATGGTATTTGAATTCCACTACAAGAAATATGTCAACTTGTGACCTTGACTATTGGTCACTGAAAGGTCATTGTTTTTCATTTGCGACCTTTTTGTGACCAGAAAGAGAAGGTCAAAAGCTAGCGGTCGTTAACTGACTATAGCGACCTTCTCTGTGAGAAGGTCATAGACGTTTATGACCAAAATACGTCTACTGTGGCATTTTGGTCACTAGCAACCTCCCCAGGCCACGTAGGCATCCAGCGTGGCAATCTGATGTGGCACAAGATTCAGACCGGTCCAATTCGATTTTCTACATGGGCCTAGCCCAACAATTCGGCCTTTTAATGTATTTTTTCTTGTTAATTTTCGGTAGCTACACGGGCTTGGGCCATTAATTCAACCTTTTTTTTCTAAGATGCAGCCTTTTACAGTCTACTGATTTTTTATTTTCGTCCTTTTTTCTTTGACACTGGTCCCACCAATCAGATTGGTCCCACTTGTCATGCTTATCACAAAATTGATCCCACACATCAAAAATTTCAAAATCTGTCAAACAACCATTATAACTTGGACCCCCTTGTCAGGTTTCCATTTGACAGGTATTCAAATCACATACACAATCATTATTTCAAACAATGCAAATAGCAAATGAAATTCGTCCAAAACAACATAGCATTGGTCTATTACAAATGTTACAGTATACTACAGCCCAGATAAGCCTACTACTGCCTACATTTACAACACATAATATGCTAGTCTTTGTTGATATGCTTCACAACTTCGAACTTGGATTCATACTTCACCTATGCAAAAAAAAAAAAGAATGAACATATAAGAATAAGAATGTGTACAGAACATCAAACAGTAGCCAATGAGGGATCCAATAACTTATAAGCAAGAATTGACAGCAAATGAGATGGAGGAACATGCCCAAATTAAATTGTCGATGTAAGTTGAATAACAGTACATAAATAGTATGACAAGATTTTAATTTTAATTTTAAGTTGAAAAGAAAACATGATTTCAACGAAATTAAAATTGTCGATGGTGGAACATCGCCAAATTAAACAAGATGGTTGTTCATGTTTCTATTTGAGTATTCTTGGTTACAGTTTGTTATCATCGTCTAAATTCTCCAACATGTGCAATATTAATTAATACAGCTGAATATGCTACCAATGAAGTAAACTCTAAAAGATACAGGCAGGGCTTAATTAACCAACCTTTTCATTCTATAAACACAAACCAAACTCAACGATAAGGTGTACAATTATTACCATATAACCTGGGAAACATACCTACTATCCACACATTTCATAATGTAAACATTTAAATACTACAGGAAATAGATTGCTAAGCATTTCTGCCCTTCTTTCAAGCCACCACGAGCATAACACCCTCAGTATAACAAGATCCACACAGACCACCATCTATAGCAACCGTACCCATAAGACAACCAGGGTCGGAGATAGTGAGATTACCTTGACGCGGTAAATTTTGAAGACAACCATAGCAACATGACTGCAGCTCATCCTTGACCTTCTCGGACTGCAGCTCCGCCAGATGCGGCAGCAACACCTCCGACAACCACAACAACACCAGCAGCACCAATAAGGACCTGCGTGATATTTCATATCATCATTACAGAAGAAAAAATTAAGACACAAGCAATCATAATTTCTAACAACAACAATCATCATCAGTTAAGCACATAGTGAGCAAGAACAAACAATGAATCTTGCATCCATAGTATCTCCTATCATTTCAATAGTGCAAAATCAGCACACTTCAACATGAGCTCATAAGTTAAGCACTTGAGCCAAAAAAAGAAACACCATCAGACCAAAATACTAAAAAGGAAATGTTTCAATGTAATTTAATTAAACAAATAAATTCAATTAATTAATTAGAGTTACTGGACTGAATTATGTTAACAAGACTATCAAGAAGAGATACTGGACTGAAACAAGCTAGCAGCATCATGACATACAGGGGATATCAGTCTTGACAACAAACCATCAAGAGCATCTCAGAGCACCACATTACAGATCAAGAAGAGATTCTGGAAATTTTAACTGAATTCAGTTAAATTTGTGCTACTGCTGCTGTTATATGCTTTGTTATTTGAGATAATAGTACATAAATCATCAGACCAGATATTGATTATATGCTTTCAATGAATGTAGATACATATATGAAGTTTCAGTTATACTTCAAAACAAATAAAATTAATCTAATGAATTATACACTCAATAACAACCAACATAAGCATAGTCAATTATGTATGACAAACTAAAATAGTTTCTGTTGAACACGTGTAGTGGAGAAGAGGGGTCAGTGACGAGAGCTCCTCCCGCTAAGCCGTATAGTTCTAATTCGGCGGCGCCTGCAGAAAGATAGAGAGAGATTGAGCGAGTCAAACAGAGAGAGGGGGCAGGTCCAATATACAAGTTATCATGGTCTATTAGCATTCGCAACAGACTAAATCGAGCACCCTGGTATGAGCAAAATGTATTACCATTTTTGTTAATAAATATGGATCATGTTCAGGTACTGGTCATGCTATTGAAGCTGATCATTGCGACTAACACTAGCATGGTGCTCACGGATATACTGCTAGTACCGACATGCACACAACACAAGACAACTACCAAGCATCCAACATCAGTGTCTTATCTCCTCTAAAAGTGCAACCTTATTTTAACATATTACACATTAATTTTAACATAGCATTACTAGCTCTGTTGTTGTCTGCATATTACACCATATGGAAAAATGCTCAGGTCATTATTAATGTCATGAAAACGGTACATAGGAGGCTACAACTTTTCATCAAGTCATGATGGACAGCAACAAATGGACATTCTATATGAGAACAAAACAACATTGATCAAACAGATGTTACAAGGACGGATATGTGACTGCTAAGATGAGTGAATTATCAAAAAAAAGGAAGATATGCACCTGCCTGCCAAATACACAGGACTAGTGCAACTAAAGGATGATGGGAAATTTGCATCTGATGCTACCACTTAATTTCAGAGTATGACAAGACAAAAAGCATGGCATCAACAACATCATCAACAACATATTACCATTGTAAATAGATGGACTAAATTGATGGACACTCATCCATCCACGAGAGAAGACAGTACCTCTGGTTGATGAAGAGGAGAGAAGACCTGATGTTCCTGCGACCAAACCATCCATCCATGCATCGGAGGAGACCAGCCCATCCACCATGAGAGAATCACACAAGTCAGACAAGGGAATGGAAGGAAGAATGGCAGGAAGAGAGGGGGTGCTGACCTTGATGGCGTCCGCTGCTTGACCTCGAGTAGCACTTGAGCGGGCAGAGGAAGACCATGGCATTGGGGCTCGATCTGGCCCATGGCGTGGTGGATCTGCAAGGTGAGGAGGGAGAGGGTCATGGCAAATAAGAGGGATGGACCAGAAACCCTAGCACCGATGTTGGATGAGGGATGGACCAGAAACCCTAGCACCGATGAGGCAGGCTGAGAGAAGGAGGTGAGGTGTGGGCGGCAGATCCCGTCGAAGAAGAGCCGAGCGGCCGCCGGTGACGCCGGCCCGAAACCCTAGCACCGACTGGGTTGCAGACGGTGAAGACGAGTGTGCCGGTGAGTGCGCTCGCGACCTCGTCCGACCCGAGCACGAGGGACTGGGCGGTGCCATGGGGGAAGGAGGAGGCGACGGCGAGGGTGGAGAGGTGGTGCTGGAGAGGCGGCAGTGAGGGGGGTTGGGAGGCGGGGAGGGGGAGGGGGACGTGCGGCGGCGGCGTGGATCTGAATCGGGGAAGAGTGTGAGAGGGGATCGATGGGAGTTAGAATTTGGGGTAGTTGGGCTGTGGGTGGGGTTTTCTTTTTCTTTTTTTCTCCTTTTTCTGTAGATAAATGGGATAGATGGATGGATGGATGTGTGCCACGTCATCAATCCGTGGCACAAACGTTTCAACCAATGAGAACAAAGCTTATGTAATTGTATTATTTCTTTTTGTTCTCTTGTATTTTTTGCACAAGGTTGTATCTTGGAATGGCATAGGTTTTTCAAAGGGCGTTGATCTGTGGCGGTCGACCGGCCGAGTTGCTCCGCCAGTCTCCCAGCGTCCACTAGACTCATCCATCCATAGACGTTGGATATGTGTTCTTTCGGTTATCTCTCAGCCCGCATCTCGCACACACACATGAAAAAAAAGATGCATCCACCTTCTTCACAACTGCCCGCATCTCGCACACACACATGAAAAAAAAGATGCATAAAAAAGTGTTCTCACAAACGAGATATCACGTGTGAAGATTCATGGCTTTCAAGCCAATGATCAATCTTATGGCCACATTCATGGCATAGTTTGTTCAAATGATCTCATATTGTGCACAAGGGTACATCTTGGAATTCCAAACAATGTTTCCTAAGGAAGTTTTCATTTTCTTTGCACGGAAAATTCATTTTTCATTTTCCGAGTGCCCAAAAGGAGGTTTTTTTGTGAAGGAACTACCAAATAAATTGTTGCAAAAATGGACCAAATCAATTTTATAAAATACTAGGCCATATATATTGCACAATTGACAAAATGGTTGGGTGAAAAAAGTTTTGATCCACCTCTGGTGAAAAAGACAAATTGTCGTCGATTCAACTGGAAACGGGTCAAATTTGAACTGCAGCTGCCTCATAGTTTGCTCTTTATTTTTTCCAAAAATCATTTCTAGATAAATAAGTATCTATTTAATCATAGAAACACCAAAAAAGTTCCAAGATTCAACCACTAGCTAGGAACGGTCAAGCCCGCCGTTGTGATCGCATTTTGAAACGGGCATAAAAAATTCAAAAAAAAAACAAAAATTGGAAAACCTTCGCATTGCGTCATTATATGTGACTAAGTTTCAAGGAAAAATAATAAACTTGTAATACGGTAATTATTTTAAAAAAGTGTTCTCAGAAATGAGCTATCATGCGTGAAGATTCATGGCTTTCAAGCCAAATGATCAATCTTATGGCCACATTCATGGCATAGTTTGTTCAAATGATCTCGTATTGTGCACAAGGGTATATCTTGGAATTCCAAACAATGTTGCCTAAGGAAGTTTTCATTTTCTTTGCACGGAAATTTCATTTTTCATTTTCCGAGTGCCCAAAAGGAGGTTTTTTTGTGAAGGAACTACCAAATAATTGTTGCAAAAATGGACCAAACCAATTTTATAAAATACTAGGCCATATATAATGCACAATTGACAAAATGGTTGGGTGAAAAAGTTTTGATCCACCTCTGGTGAAAAAGACAAATTGTCATCGATTCAGCTGGAAACGGGTCAAATTTGAACTGCAGCTGCCTCATAGTTTGCTCTTTATTTTTTCCAAAAATCATTTCTAGGTAAATAAGTATCTATTTAATCAGAAATACATGGTTTGATGGTGAGACATCGAGGTTTGGATGGTGGCTGAGGACCCCAACTCTAGAGCGCGTAAGCTCGCATGCCCGCCGTGTGGTCACCGCGTGACCGTGGCGTTGCCATGTGTTATGGGCGGCCTAGGCATGTCTAGTGGGTTGGGCACTCCCCAGGTAGGTGCTAGGAAGAAAACCACAACATAAGATTCTCACGAGGAGACCGATCGATGCTCAAACATGAATAAGCAGCCAAGTGTTTGATTTGCGGTACGGGAAATGCACATGGCTAATGGGCGTGAGTTCTGGCTGAGGATGATCAGTTACTAAGAAGACCGTCTTCACAAATTTTCACCTCAAAAGGTGGAGCCTAGGTGGTACTTGCTTTACAAAGTACCACACTGAACATAAATATGAATGTTGAAGCTGGGCTCAAAATAATGAATGGATTGAGCTGGCATTTGGTGGAGGATGGTTATTTGGGCACAAGAAAGCACTGTAGAAAATGGATACCATTTGGACATGCCAAAGTGGTACTTCCTTCACAAAGTGCTGCTCTGAACAGAATAGGAAAATGAATATTTTCGAATTATTTTTGAACTAGGTAAGGAATGTTTTTGACATATTTGATGAAGATATGATCCAAAACATTTATGAGAATTTTTTGGGAATTTTTGGAATAACAGAAATATAGGTTGTTTCACAACCTTGGGCAAAAACTGCCACATGGACATGACACATAGGCAAAACTGATGAGATGGCGCCTAGTCATCACAACCCACCACAATCTACAAGGCTATGACCATCTATATTGGTCATTAACAACTAGAAATAAGGCAGCGGAGTAGCACTGTTAGCTTTGTGACCATTTCGTGTAAGGAAATTATGACCTTTCTGACCAAAATGGTCACAATGGTTTGGGGTTTGGAGCCCCCCGAACAGCTTTTGACCAATTGGTCTGAAATGGTCATAGATCTATGACCAATTCTTCCAGGGTCACTGACAAAAGGTCACTAGTTGACATATTTCTTGTAGTGTTCGTCCACCTCCATTGTTTCAAATTCCACATCGTCACGCAGGTAATCACCAATAGTGAAACTGGTAAGCAGCGGCTGATTTGCAATGATATCGCTAGACACCTTGAGCGGGGGGCGGATGATTGGTTCTCCTGTTCTCTGAGTTGGGGAATTTTCTTCCCACTTCTTTGTTCTTTTAACCTTTTGTAAGTTGAAGTAGTTCCCGACTGGCGTGCTTCTTGCACTGTCTTTTTAAGACAGTGGAGATGGTTGTTATCCGGCGAACGCGGTGGTGCTCGCTTCAGGGCATTGAGAGTGTGCTTCGCTTTCACCGGATCTATCTTCTCCTCCGGAGGTGGATGTTTCTCAGCTCTTTTTGTTTCAAAGAAGTCCTTCACTTGAGCTTGAACAATCTGCTCATTTTCCTACACTGTCATCTCGTATAGTAACTTGTCTAGAGGCTTGAGAGACGATGGACCGAATCTGTATTACCTCCCGCCTCTGGCTGTACTGCTAGACACTGGAGCAGCCGGAGCGGCTGCAGCTATCTTCTTTCATTGCTTAAGAGGCGGAGCAGCCGGAGGCAGACTGCTATGACGCACCGGAGCAGCCAGAGCGGTGGCGTCTATGTTTCGCCGTTGCTTACGAGGCAGTGAAGGAGGAGGCGGGCTGCTCGGATGCGCCAGAGCAGGTGGAGAAGGAGGCAGAGTATTGCCGTCCTCACGTGCCGGAGCAGGAGGCGGAGTGCCCTGATCACTCACCGGAGGAGGAGGCGGAGGAGGCGGAGTGCCCAGCTGACTCGTAGGAGCCATGGATTTCAGAAGGTTGATGTGCTCCTTCCGCCATAGACACAGAGTCTTCATAGCAAGACCCAGCTGAGTCTCCCCATCACCTGTGGGGTGCTCAAGCTGGAGCTCCTCAAATCCCTCCGTTATTTCGTCCACCATCACAACAGCATAGCCTTATGGAATCGGACGATAGTGAAAAGTTGCTCCGAGTGAAGGAGGGAACACAGAGCCGACAGCCGCCTTGACTTTGAGCTGAAGCCATTGCGTCATAAGGTGGCACTGGTGTGAATCCGTGATAAAATCCACGGGGTAGCTAGGACCCGTCAAGTCAGGCTGCTGAACGAGCTCGGTGGAAGCCATGCTGCTTCTCCACTGAGATGGCGGGGTAGCTTGTGGGGTAGCTTCTTGGGCAGGATCTCGCAGCTGGTTCTCAACATCTTGTCGTTCCTCTAGCTTTCGTACCCTTGCCTTAACCTGCTGCAGTTCGCTCTGCTCCACTTTCATCCTCCTCTCTTGGGTTTTGTAACCGCCTCGTCGGGAAACCCAACCTTCCACGCAACGGAGCCTGGCGTGCCTCGTGTTCGTCCAGGGTGCTCAGGATTCCCGAGGGCCCTTGTGAGCTCGTCTTTCTCTCTATCGGGAATGAACGTCCCTTCCTGCGCTTCCTTGATTGTTTTCTGAAGCTTCCTGATGGGTGTTGCAAGTTGCTTGTCCGTCCAGCAGCACTTACCTGTTTCAGGCTCCAAAGTTCCCCCAACCCCGAAGAACCAAGTCCTTGAACGGTCTGGCCAGTGCAATGTCTCTTGTTCGACCCCTTTAGCAATCAGGTCCTGCTCAAGCCTTGTCCCACAACGGCCGGGCTTTGAGGTAGGCACCTGACGCCGTGCGATGGCAATGCTCCTTCTTTGCAACATTTATCTTGTTAATCACTGGCATCTTCTTACTCCTCTCCGATGTCTTGTTGGCCACAAATGCGGGCCAGTGATCTTTTATCTTCTCAAATCGGCCAGTGAATTTGGAGTCTTGTCTTGGTCGACATACGTTGATTTCAACTCATTCTTCCACCTCCTGAATAGACCTGCCATTTTCTTGAGAGCATGAGACTTGATCAATGGCTCTATAACTGGCTTTCCAGACCCTCCTCTTCCGGTAGGGTGAAATTTACCTTCAGCGTGGTCCAAAGATCAGCTTTCTGTCTATCTTCGACAAAAGAAACTTGAAGCTCTTCCTTCTTAGGATGATTCCATTGCTCGATGCTGATCAGGATAATGTCCCTAACAAGAACCCCGCACTGAGCAGAAAATTCTTCCTTGGTCCGGAGGGGTTTAATCATTTTGCCATCGCGTGTGATTTCTGTGATCTTGAACCTTTCATCAGGGCGCGACTTTTTCTTCGGGCCTCGTCTCGTTACCGAAGTTTTGCTTGATCCGGAGGGTTATAAAAGAAGAAAGAAGAGTTAATATATGTACATACCAAAACAATTAAGGCATC
>LT934120.1:4563253-4578782 GCA_900231445.1 Triticum turgidum subsp. durum | reverse complement strand
CCCTCGATGACCCTCGACCCCTTGACGACCCTAGACGACCCTTGACCCTCGACCCCTCGACGACCCTCGACCCCTTAGTGACCCTCGACCCTCTACCCTAGTTTCTGACACCCTAGTTCCCGACACCCTCGTTCCCGATAAAAAATAAGAAGAGGAAGAAAAAAAAAGAGGAGAAGAAGAAGAAAAAGTAGTAGAAAAAAAAGAAGAAGAAAAAAGAGGAGAAGAAGAAAAAATAGAAATTGTTTTCTATTTTCTTCTTCTTTTCCTCTATTCCTTCTTCTTCTCCTCTTTTTTTCTTCTTCTTCCTCTTCTTATTTTTTTCCTCCTCTTCTTCCCTTTCCTCTTCTTCTCCTTCTTCTTCTCCTCATGTCGAAGTTATCGGGGAGGGGGTATATCGACAACGATGACATATACATAGAAATTTTTTTATCGGGGAGGGGTATATCGACCCCCCTCATGTCGAAGTTATCGGGGAGGGGGTATATCGACAACAACGACATATACATAGAAAAAAATGTTATTAGGGAGGGGTTATATTGACCCCCCTCATGTCGAAGTTATCGAGGAGGGGGTATATCGACAACGATGATATATACATAGAAAAAAATGTTATCTGGGAGGGGGTTTATCGACCCCCCTCATGTCGAAATTATCGGGGAGGGGGTAGGGCAGGGGCGCAGGGGCGCGGGACAGGGGAGGGGCGCGAGATCAGGCTGGTGCTCACAGGGGGCGGAGGGCATGGTGGGCGGCGCGTCAGGGCGGGCAGGGGCGTCGGTGGTGGCGGCGACGGCAACGGCGAGCAGCCTGACGGCGTCGATGGCGGCAGCGACGACAAGGTGGAGCAGGGGCATCGGGCGGCGACGACGACGAGTAGGAACAGGGGGCATGGGCGTCGGTGGCGGTGGCGGCGACGACGGCGACAACGACGGCGAGTAGCCTGACAGCGTCGGTGGCGGCAGCGACGATAAGGTGGAGCAGGGGCGTCGAGCAGCAACGGCGACGAGGAGGAGCAGGGGGCGTCGGGGAGAAGAAGTGGTGGATTTGGTCGAAACTTCTAAGTGTTTTCTTATATACCCAGGGCATTGGTACCAGTTTGTGGCACCAACCGGTACCAATGCCCCCCTTTGGTACCGGTTGGTGCCACCAACCGGTACCAAAGGTCTCTTTTCAGCAGCCCAAATAGCGGGAAACAGAGGCCTTTGGTTCCGGTTGGTGGCACCAACTGGTACCAAAGGTGGGCATTGGTACCGGTTCGTGTGAACCGGTACTAATGCCCACCTTTGGTACCGGTTGGTGCCACCAACAGGGACCAAAGGCCTCGTGCTGCCCATGGCCAAAATTTTAGTCCCGCCTCGCTAGTTGAGAGGGGCGCACTGGTTTATAAGCCCCACTGCCGCACCCCTCTCAAGCTCGTCTCTATTGCAGGCTTACGTGCCTAATCTGACACTGCTATGCCTGATGGGCCTACTGGGCCTTCTGCGGGCCTCAATCCTGGCCCATGGTTGGGTTTCTAGTCGTATTCAGGCCGTGGTGGCCTAGTAGGTGGCATTTTTTTCCATTTTTTGTTTTTTTCTTTATTTATTTTCTTTTGCTTTTTGCTTTATTTTTTAGTTATTTTTGCTTTTAGGTAATAAAAATTATAAACTTTCTGTTAGTGCCATTTGTTTTCCAATTTGAATAGTTTAAATTTGAATTTTTTGAAATTTGTGTGAATCACTAGTTTTTGAATAACTTTACTATAAAATTGGATTTTTGAGGGATTCTTTTTCCTGCTATTTAATATTACTGTGTTTTATCATTATATTCAAAAATAGATTTTGTTATTTTCGTTTCTAACACAAAAATTCTTTATGATAATTATTTTTGCTATTAAAGTTTCTAACAAAAAAAATTCTTTATGAAAAATTCTTTTTGCTTTTAATGTTTTGAACAGAAAATACTTTGATAATTTTGGTTGCTTAAATTTTATATAATTTTAGTTTCAATAATACTAGATGTTTATAAAAGTTTTTTGAGTTGATTCCTTTTGCTATTGGAGTTTTATAAAAGCTTTTTAGTTGATTCTTTTTGCTATTGAAGGATATTATAGTTTTGTTTTTAGTTGATCATAACAGAATATTTTAATTGATTATTTTTTGTTCATTCTTTTTGCTATTAGTTCATTCTTTTTGCTATTAGTTCATTATTTGAGCTAAATGACCCTGAAATTGGAAAGCACCACAAATGAACTCTGAAAAGGTTAAATTTTGGCATGGCATCGTCATTTCACCCACATAGCACGTGTTAAAAAGTTAAGAGGGTTACGACAAAAAATGGATGCACTTCGTGTGCAAAACGGACAATCTCGTTCGAAGTATCAGGGTTTCGGACGGAAACTCATATGTTACAAAGGGATTCCATTTTGTTGAACTTATTTGAACTCCAAACTTTTTGTGTGTTCAAAATGCACCATTCAAAGCCACATCATCAATTTTCAACCCTCTGTGACTTCATTTGGTATTTTTCATGCATGTACTGATTTTTTTGAGCTAAATGACCCTTAAATTGAAGAGCACTACAAATGAACTCTGAAAAGGTTGAAAGTTGGCATGGTATCATCATTTCACCCACATAGCATGTGCTAAAAAGTTGAGAGGGTTATGACAAAAATTGGATGCACTTCGTGTACAAAACAGACAATCTCTTTGGAAGTATCAGGGTTTCGGATGAAAACTCATCTGTTATGAAGGGATTTCATTTGTTCACATGTAACTGTAGTGATATTCTAGATCAAGGGCATCATCATAATAGTTGTTGATAGAAAGCTTCACTTTTTCTTCGCTTATGTCCTTTGTTTATTGCGCCGTAACCATGGATAATCTTCATAGTTTAACATGGTGCTTGGGTCAGCCTTGACTTTGAAGGGAGGAATTTCATGAAACTTTTCATAATCTTCAGACATGTCTGTCTTGCCCTCCAATCCCACGATGTCTCTTTTTCCTGAAAGAACTATGTGGCGCTTTGGCTCATCGTATGATGTACCCGCTTCCTTATCTTTTCTTTTTCTTGGTTTGGTAGACATGTCCTTCACATAGAAAACCTGCACCACATCATTGGCTAGGACGAATGGTTCGTCTGTGTACCCCAGATTGTTCAGATCCACTGTTGTCATTCCATACTGTGGGTCTACCTATACCCCGCCTCCTGACAGATTGACCCATTTGCACTTAAACAAAGGGACCTTAATATCATATCCATAGTCAAGTTCCCATATGTCCACTATGTAACCATAATATGTGTCCTTTCCCCTCTTGGTTGCTGCATCAAAGCGGACACCACTGATTTGGTTGGTGCTCTTTTGATCTTGGGCGATTGTGTAGAATGTATTCCCATTTATCTCGTACCCTTTGTAAGTCATTACAGTCGAAAATGGTTCCCTAGCCAACGAGTACATGTCATCAGAAACAGTGTTGTCACACCTGAGACATGTTTGTTATCAACTACCGAAACTCCTGATGTGTTCACATGTAATCCAGTCGTCACACTGGTCCGGGTGTTTGGAGCGCAGAATGTTCTTGTGTTCATCGACATACGGGGTCACCAAGGTAGAATCCTGTAGAACCGTGTAGTGTGATTGATACCAAGAATGCCCGTCCCTACATATTATTGAGTCCCCTCCTAGCGTGCCTTTTCCACCCAGTGTCCCCTCATATCGCGATTGAGGGAGACCTATCTTCTTAAGGTCAGGAATGAAGTCAACACAAAACCCAATGACATCCTCTGTTTGATGGCCCATGGAGATGCTTCCTTGTGGCCTAGCGCGGTTACGGGCATATTTCTTTAGGACTCCCATGAACATCTCAAAGGGGAACATATTGTGTAGAAATATGAGGGCCCAGAACAACAATCTCGTCGACTAGATGAACTAGGACGTGCGTCATGATATTGAAGAAGGATGGTGGGAACACCAGCTTGAAACTGACAAGACATTGCGCCACATCACTCCTTCACCTTGGTAGGATTTGTGGATCGATCACCTTCTAAGAGATTGCATTGAGGAATGAACATAGCTTCACAATGGCTAATCAAACGTTTTCCGGTAGAAGCCCCCTCAATGCAACTGGAAGCAGTTGCGTCATAATCACGTGGCAGTCATGAGACTTTAGGTTCTGGAACTTTTTCTCTGAATATTTATTATTCTCTTTATATTCGACGAGTAGCCAGACGGGACCTTCATACTGAGCAGGCATTCAAAGAAGATTTCCTTCTCTTCTTTGGTAAGAGCATACCTGGCAGGACCTTCATACTTCTTTGGAGGCATGTCTTCTTTTTCGTGCAAACGTTGTAGGTCCTCCCGTGCCTTCGGTGTATCTTTTGTCTTCCCATACACGCGCAAGAAGCCTAGCAAGTTCACACAAAGGATCTTCGTCACATGCATCACGTCGATTGAAGAGCGGACCTCTAGGTCTTTCCAGTAGGGCAGGTCCCAAAATATAGATTTATTCTTCCACATGGGTGCGCGTCCCTCAGCATCATTCAGAACAGATAGTCCGTCGGGACCCTTTTCGAAGATTACTTTTAAATCATTGACCATAGCAAGTAAATGATCACTGGTACGCATGGCGGGCTTCTTCCGGTGATCTGCCTCGCCTTTGAAATGCTTGCCTTTCTTTCGACATTGATGGTTGGTTGGAAGGAATCTTCGATGCCCCAGGTACACATTCTTCCTGCATTTGTCCAGGTATATACTTTCGGTGTCATCTAAACAGTGCGTGCATGCGTGGTATCCCTTGCTTGTCTGTCCTGAAAGGATACTGAGAGAAGGCCAATCATTGATGGTGACAAACAGCAACGCATGCAGGTCAAATTCCTCCTGTTTGTGCTCATCCCACGCACGTACACCGTTTCCAATCCATAGTTGTAAAAGTTCTTCAACTAATGGCGTTAGGTACACATCAATGTCGTTGTCGGGTTGCTTAGGGCCTTGGATGAGAACTGGCGTCATAATGAACTTCTGCTTCATACACAACCAAGGAGGAAGGTTATAGATACATAGAGTCACGGGCCATGTGCTGTGATTGCTGCTCTGCTCGCCAAAAGGATTAATGCCATCCGCGCTTAAACCAAACCATACGTTCCTTGCGTAACCTGCAAACTCCTCCCAGTACTTTCTCTTGATTTTTCTCCACTGCGACCCGTCAGCAGGTGCTCTCAACTTCCCGTCTTTCTTATGGTCCTCTCTGTGGCATCACATCAACTTGGCATGCTCTTTGTTTCTGAATAGGCGTTTCAACCGTGGTATTATAGGAGCATACCACACCACCTTGGCAGGAACCCTCTTCCGACGGCGCTCGCCGTCAACATCTCCAGGGTCATCTCGTCTGATTTTATACTGCAATGCACCGCATACCGAGCATGCGTTCAAATCCTCGTACGCACCATAGTACAAGATGCAGTCATTAGGGCATGCATGTATCTTCTGCACCTCCAATCCTAGAGGGTATACAACCTTCTTTGTTGCATACGTACTGTTGGGCAATTCGTTATCCTTTGGAAGCTTCTTCTTCAATATTTTCAGTAGCTTCTCAAATCCTTTGTCAGGCACACCATTCTCCGCCTTCCACTCCAACAATCCCAGTACGGTACCGAGATTTGTGTTGCCATCTTCGCAATTGGGGTACAAACCTTTTTTGGGATCCTCTAACATGCGATCGAACTTCAGCTTCTCCTTTTGACTTTCGCACTATCTCCTTGCATCAACAATGACCCGGCGGAGATCATCACCGGACACATCATATGGTTCCTCTTGATCTTCAACAGCTTCCCCCGTTGCAACATCACCGTATTCAGGGGGCACATAGTTGTCATCGTCCTCTTCTTCTTCGCTGTCTTCCATCATAACCCCTATTTCTCCGTGCTTTGTCCAAACATTATATTGTGGCATGAAACCCTTATAAAGCAGGTGGGTGTGAATGGTTTTCGAGTCAGAGTAAGACTTCGTATTCCCACATATAGGCCATGGCCAACACATAAAACCATTCTACTTGTTTGCCTCATCCACTTTGAGAAAATTATGCACGCCCTTAATGTAATCGGAGGTGTGTCTGTCACCGTACATCCATTGTCGGTTCATCTGCGTGCATTATATATAATTAAGTGTGTCAAAAACCATTACAGAATATCATGAATAGATAATTAAGTGACCAAGTTAATAGAAGTTCAACATCACATTAAAACCAAAGTACATACATAGTTCTCATTGAACAACATATAGCTCTCCAGAGAATCTAATTAATTAAAGCATACATTGAAACTATGTAAAACATTTCAATGCGAAAACAAATGCGATCATAATCACAACCAAGGTAACAATTGATCCAACGACATAATGATACCAAGCCTCGGTATGAATGGCATATTTTCTAATCTTTCTAATCTTCAAGCACATTGCATCCATCTTGATCTTGTGATCATCGACGACATCCGCAACATGCAACTCCAATATCATCTTCTCCTCCTCAGTTTTTTTATTTTTTCCTTCAATAAATTGTTTTCTTCTTCAACTAAATTTAACCTCTCGACAATAGGGTCGGTTGGAATTTACGGTTCACATACCTCCTACATAAATAAAATCTATGTCACGTTGGTCGGCATAATTGTGATAAACAATAAATGAACCAATTAGTTATAAAAGATAATATATACCACATCCGAATCATAGATAGGACGAGGGCCGACGGTGGCGGATACCAAAACCATCGCACTATATAATAAGAAGCAATAATAAAAGTAAGAAAATTATACTAGTATCTATCTAAACATACAAGTAAGAATTTTTCCTTTCAGAAATAAGATAAGAACAGAGGCTCACCACGGTGGTGCCGTCGACGAGATCAGCGCGGGCGAGCGATGGCGGTGAAGACGGGGACGGGACATGATGGACCGCTAAACCTAGACAAGTATTGAAGAAAATGGAGCTTGGAGAGGAGAAAGCTTAAGTAGTGTTGGTCGGGCATTACATCGAACACCTCAAGTGCAAAGGAGGTGAGCTAGAGCACCACAAAGCCCTCCCCTCGCTGGCCAGAAAAAACAGAGTAGTGTGGCGTGCTCTTCTCGCTGGCAAGGGGGTATATATAGGCACATCATTGGTCCCGGTTCGTGGCTTGAACCGGGACTAAATGGCACCCTTTGGTCCTAGTTCGAGCCACCAACTAGGTCCAATGGTGGTGGGCTAGGAGCGAGGTCCATTGGTCCCGGTTCGTCCCACCAACCGGGACCAAAGCGGCCAGACGAACCGGGACCAATGCCCCACGAGGCCCGACAGGCCCCCTCACTACAAAGAAAAATACACTTCCGTGATGATACGTGTTTGCCACAGTAGGTCGCGTTTTTTTGTCATGCATGTAAATCCATGACGATTTTATGACAGAATCAAGATAGTCATACCTGTGCTATCGTAGAAGTGTTCCATGACATTACCAAAATTATCATCATGAAAGTGTCGACTTCCATGACGATAAATCGCGCGTCCGGAAGTGCTTTCATGAAGGGTGACCGACACGTGGCATCCACCGTAATGGAACTCCGTTAAGCTATCGGGTCTGATTTTGGATCCAATAACCCTCTAACAGCCCCGACCAATGGGGATTTTCCACATGTAAAATCAGCTTTGGCTGGTGGAAACATGTGTCGGCTCA
Organism: Triticum turgidum subsp. durum; assembly: GCA_900231445.1. Lineage (NCBI taxonomy): Eukaryota > Viridiplantae > Streptophyta > Magnoliopsida > Poales > Poaceae > Triticum > Triticum turgidum. The sequence continues at coordinate 4,571,106 of LT934120.1, read as the reverse complement.
GCATTGGGACAGATGTCATCCACTCATTGGACAGAAGGCGCCTATGATATGTCGACATGTGGCACAACCCAACAGAGGCCCATTCCTGTGAAAAGGCCAGCCCGTTTGACTTGGTCAAAAGGTGGCGGGCTGGCCCAAAGAAAGCATGTTAACGGCCTGTTCGCATATAGCCCATTTAGAGCCCGCTAACCCAAGGCCCATTACGACCTATCCGAATTAGGCCCAGTAGCATCATCTAGGTCGTCCAATATAATTCCAGCCCATTTTACGTTCCGGCCCATGTAGGGCCCATGACATCTTTCCTCTTTTGGCCCATATGAGGCCCTTTGTAACTCTTGGCCCATTAACGACCTGTGGTGAAACTGGCCCGTAATGAACAGTGTATCACTATATACCCATTAACGGCCCATTAATCCATTGGGCCGTTTGCAGCCCATGTTATCTTCCGGTCGTCTTAGGGCCCATTTATTCTTGGGCTCATTTCCAGCAATCAGTTACCTACAGCCCGTTACTGCCATTTCTGCTTGTGGGCCAAATTTAGCCTGTGGTTACAGTCGGCCCGTTTGTGGCCCGTTAATACGTTTGGCCGTTTTCATAGCGTCATCAAATACGGCCTATTAACGACGACCGGTTATGGTCGGCCCATGAATGGATGATTCCAACTCTATCCCGTTTACGGCCATAATGCGGTCTGTTATTGGCCCATATTTGGCCAATCGATCATACGGCCCATATAAGGCCCACCGATGATACGGCCCATAGAAGGCCCATTGTTTCTATGGCCCGTAGAAGGACCATCGTTTCTATGGCCCATAGAAGGCCCATTGTTTCTACGACCTGTAGGAGGCCCAGTGTCACTACAGTAAATATGTAGCCCACGGTTATTGTGGCCTAGTTATAAAAAATAGGTTATTGCGACCACTAGCAAACCACGGAAAAAGAACTGCACTGACTACAAGCAAACAAATAAACAAGACAACAAGGAAATAAATAAGCAAGCAACTTATGCTAGGCTATCACGGCTATTACACATATTATATCCATTGGGCATCAAAGTTCGGCACCAGTGCAAATAAACGCGCCGACAAAAGAATATACAAAACTGAGAGAACTTTAGAAGGCACTAGGCCTGGCCAGGTCGGGCCCCCCAAATAGCCAAAGAAGCTGAATAGACCTCAGTTGTGTCAACGATAGATGCATCACCCGTAGTTGTATGGCATTATGGTGCGCAAGGCAGTCCTCTGACATCTTCATTACATCTTTGACTTCAAGTCGGAGCTGAGCTGAACCAAGCCTTTCCGCTTTAAGTTGAGACTGAAGAAGTTGAACTGATTGAGTCAGCGACTGCACAGAGGTTGTCTCACACCTGCTGGTGAGTAGCTTCAACTCACTATCTTCATCAAGACAGGACCTTGGGGTCATCTCGCTGTCCTCAAGATGGTTTGGCTCACTATCTTCCCTAAAGTACTGCCTGGCATAAGAGATAAGACTCTGAAATAGAAACAAGGAGACATGTAACAGGTTTCACAATTATATAAGCAAATAAATGGATCTGTTCTGCATACGGAACATGTTTTTACAACTACAATTTGAAACTGGTAGTTGTTGCAGACATCCAATCAGATGTAAACAGCAAAGCAAAGAGCAGTGGAGGAAATGATGCCTATCCAAATCTATACTAGAACAAAGTTTGAAGGCTTGAGAAGGATGAACTTACATTACATGTTAACACGGGCTGGACAAAGCCCTTCTCCATGTTGATGGAAGGATAATTCAATAAATTCCCCAAAGAAAATTCTTTATAAGCATTGCCATTATTCTACATTTTGCAAAGAGTAAATATAGATCAAATAATATTGGAAGAAATAGAAGATAATGAAGCTCAGGTGCAAACCGATGATACATAATCAAATAGCAATTAATTAAGTACAACGTTACAAGGCAAAAGGGAGAGAGGTACTGACAAGAGCAATGCAGAGCCGAGTATTGTTGTGAGATCGTATGATCCTTTGAGCAAGGAGATTCATCTGAAATTAGTTTTCATACAAGAGAGAAAGTAAGGCAGATGCAGAAATTTAGGAGTTCAAATTTTGAATTGATATCGTAGACAGTACCTGATGCTGGGCTCTCAGTAGTTCTAATAGGGGTTTGGCCACTAGAGTAGGGGTTAAGTGTGGTACAGTTGGGCCTGTGTTTTCTGTGGATGCTGATCTATCAGATTTAACAGGTATCACTACCTTTTCCAAATACCTAGTTTGTACTCCTTGAGGATCTGCACTCACGCACTTCCTTTTGGACATCTATTATGACAAAACAACATTTGACTTTAAAAACATAGTGTGACGACACATGGAATAGGTACAGAAAATGGATAGGTATGGCATATACTCATATATGATGCTTAAACTAAGCAGATGGTGTAACAAAGTAGAAGTAATGCAAGAAGTCAGATGAAAAATATGTGCGACCAATACAACCTTGCCAAGTTAGAGCAAGCACCTTGATGGGTGAATAAGATAGGCCATCCTCCACCATGCCAAGTTTGTTAGCCAGTGGATTGTTCCGCAATATTCCTCTCATGCGCCCATTCTCATATTCATTTTGATAATGTTCAACATCTGACATGCATTAAAACATAAAATCAAGTGAGATTATCTTTGTAATGCAGAAGTGATTCTAATCCAATACTGCCTCCCTGTAAACCCCTTTGTGCTATCTCTGCAATTCTTTTAAGAGATGCCATGCATGCTATAATTTGGTGTGTGCATTAATATAATGTGGCCTACTACTCAAAATATGAGATCTCCAGAAGTGATGACACTTCGCGGATGACAGCTTCAACATATAAAGAAGAACAAGTCGACCTGACCTGACAGATTCAAAATATACTAAGGGAGGACAACTCAACCTGACCAGTCGACCGCAAGAGAAGAGGATCATCTTAAAGAAGAGCAGAATAGCAAGCAGATTCAAGATATTACAAGTCTTTCAATACAACGTCGGTTGGCCACCCATGATGAACCAGAGCGCACAGAGAAATACTATTCTTTCCGGTCTCTCCATGTGTGGCTCACATGCATTTCGAAACTAAAGTAGGAACATTTAGCTGACCAATTAAGCATCTCTAAGTTTTACCAATATCAGCATAATATCAGATATGAATTTGTACAACTAAGCTTGTTTTGCTCGATGGGTGGAGCAGTGCTATTACATCACGAACCACGTAGGCTGACCGTGGTCATCATAAAATGGGGAAACCATAAGCATGACGAGTACAGTGTTGACCGTGGCAGTTGGATGGCAGATCTGAAGCTGCAAACCGTGCAAAGGGTAGTTAGCAATCGATGTTTGCTTTAAAATAACAACTAAGATTTGGAATGGACAAGAAAGTACAGTCACCAAGTGACAAAGAAATGCAATTCTGCTATCTCTCTATATGTCGCGACATGCATTTGGAAACTCAAGTAGGACCTTTAGCTAACCAATTAAATGTGTCTGTTAACTAATATCAGTATCATATCACAATCATAATTTAACAACTAAGCTTTTGAATTCTGAGTGTTGTGTTGTTTAGCTTGAAGGGTGGAGTAATGCTAGTACGACAGAAAGCACCTACGCAGATCATAGTAGAGTACATAAAAGGGGAAAACCCTAAGAATCAAGAGAAAAATCAAGAAAGTGGAACTAGCTAGACCAGTGGGTGGCGCACATGCTTTTCGAAAGGAATATAGGAATATTATGTGACCAATTAAACGTTCTCTGTTTTAGTGATATGAGCATCATATCAGATTCGTATTTCAACACGTAAGCTTTGGGTTGAGGTCTTGAGGAGCAGTGCTAGCACGACACGAAGCTCCTATGATGATGGTAGTGAATATAAAGGGGGGAAACCATAAGCTTTACGAGTATAGTGCCCATGCCATGGCGGATCTGAAGGTGCAAACCAGACAAAGCTACTTCGCAACCAATGTTTGCTTTCAACTAGCCACTACGATTTGGTACGGACAAGAAAACTAGAGTAAACAAATTACGATCTATTTTCCGTGTGAGATCAATAACATAAGCACAGATGGAAGAGTACCACCTCTCTTGCGACGCTGTGTAGGCCTCTGCTGATACGTTGAGGGTGCTGCGGATGCGATGGCTATTGGCAGCGGGGAAGAAGACTTTAGACGGCAGACGGCCGGGTCAGGGGATAAATCCTGTTGCCGTGGACGAGGCGCTCGTAGGAGCGGCAACAACAAGGTGGACGATGGCGCCGATGAAGCGAGAGGACGCGATGAAAGGATCCTGGCCCAGTGCCGTGGATGAGAGACGTCCATCTCTTGTAGTGGATGATGGGGTAGGGGTAGCGGCTCCAGCAAGGTGGAGGATGGGGTGGCGGTTGGAAGAGGCTGGCCACAGTGGGGAGGTTGTCGTGGCGCCGATGGTGTATGAATGGGGAAATGGAGGGTAGGGGGGATCTCAAACATTGGGACACGCTTCTCTGAAATGTGGGAAAGTTACGAACTTATCCCCCGTTTAAAATTTCGGACATCGCGTCGGTTGGTGATAGGACGGTACTCTCGCATCTTCCAAATATTTGCCGGTAACTATTTCGGGTGAGGAGAGGGTGTTTTGCCGCCCACGGTTGTCACCCACGGTGTATGAATGGGGCTGACAGGTAGGGCGGTTGTGTCACGTCTGAGGGAAGTTACACATCTGCCCCTAGTTAAAATATTAGCCTACATTGATTTCGGACGAGGAGAGTTTGTTTTGCCGCCCACCGTGTATGAATGGGGAAATGGAGGAAGAGACACATGTCTTTCGGATGAGCTTGAATCAAATGTGTTTTGCCGCCCACGTTTGGCGCCCACCGTGTCTGAATGGGCTCAGAGGCCATCGTGTCACGTCTGATTTAAGTTACTAGTCTACCCCTCTTGACAACACTGTAAATCCGGTCGATAAGGATGTCAAATGTCAGGGGTAGACAGTAATTTCCATCTTGCAAACACTTGCTTCGGGCAGCCCACAAATTATAGTGGGTGTTTAGCCGCTTTGTTCAAAACTTGGGAGAATTAGCATTGACGTTTGCCCTGGGCCCTGGCAAACTAACTTCAAATCCAATTTGTATTCGATTATGAATATCCACAGATAATTCTACATTTTGTTATTTATGTCTTCAAAACCACAACAAAGATTTATTCCACCTTTATATATGATTATGATTTAGAAATGCTGTGATCTTCGAATTCAGTAGGTTGGATACACTCTGAGTCAAACAATTATTTCATCCAATACAATATGCTCACACGAAAAACAGTTCACCTTATGTCAATCATAAAAGTACTAAGGATTACCTCGCCTAAAAAATTCGGATCATTACAACACATGGACAACATAGGGGGTCTTTCAACATAATCCATTCAGAGACATGACACAACATGCAAGTACAATAATCTAATGACAATTTCAACTGGTATCTCAAGAAGAGCCGGGATTACCCTGGGCTTCAGATAGAAGAAACAATAGGACCTCCTCCGTCTTCAAATGCAACATTCTTACTTCCTCCAATTCTTGGGTTGCTTGCATAATGCGTGCCGCTAATTCCATAATCTCCAGCCTCAAGATAAAGATTACCTCATTCATGGAAGCCACACCATCTCTTTCTGCCTCTAGTAGAGCCTCAAGCACTATAATATCTGTGCTCAGACTACTCTTCGGCGGTGTTACCTCTGAACTGCTACCATCTGGTGACATGGATGACCCACTGCTTCCACAAAATAGATTCTGGGGTTGTACATTGTGTCCTAGTGTGAACGGCATCCTGAAAGTTTTCCACTAGACATAAGTAAGAGATAGTTATCGTATGATCCAGGCAGTAAGCTTACATGGTAAACGACATACGAATTATTGCCGAGCATGGCAAGCTATATTTAAATGGTTTGAAGCAGCATCAGCCGAAAAGAAATTAAAATGGTAAGATGAAATTAGGGGTGTAAGTGGCAAATAAATGACATCCGCTAGTCCCATCTAGTTAGTTTTTGCTAGATCCCTAGTTCATTTTCCTCAAAAAACAAAAACTCTTTTGAACTATCATACCACTAGTGGACTTTAATCGGGATTAAACGGACCCAGTTGACATCCCTATTTGAAAGGGGTGTACCACCGCTATATTTAAGTTGTCAAGGCATCTAAGAAGTTGAAATAATCTGAGAAAGCACTTAACAGTGTGGCCTCATATAAACTACGAAGACAGTCTTGTGATGAAGTTGAGAGGAAAAGTTAAGGACTCAAATGAACTACGCATGCATTTCTTTACGATAGTACAACAGGCACTGCTGACATATTGGCCAACTCAGGTATAGCGAAACAAGCATTCGAATCAAGCAATACAGCAAAGCAGACAACTGAACTATTTGTAATTCGACAGGATTACAGGTTGAGGGCAAGGGCCAAGAAAGCAGCCCACTCACATTACATTTCACATGTATTAAAACACACTGGCTTACCATATGTTGCTGTGAAGCCTCGCTGCTGTTGCAATGTTCTTTGAAGATATCGTCAGCATCCCGTGGTTGTAAATCTAGTTGTTGTAGTTTATTCTGCACCCTCTATTTAGGTAAAATTAATTTTAATGGCATGCACTGGTCCGAATTGATCATCAATGGTTCATCTAAACTAATGAAAGAAGGGTGTGTGCATACACGACAATATATCAGTTTCCCTCTACTTTTATGCTTGTTCGAGGTGCCAGCCCCAAAAGAACAAATATTTTGCTTGATGGGGTTGGAAGCTCCATAATTAATAGAAGCATCAAATTAGTCATGCAACTTGGGAAGATCAAGAACACACAAACAAGTAATGAACAGAGGCTTGGAGCAGTGATGTAATAGCTAGCATCAGAAATGTAGGGTAAAACGAACAAAAAGCAGCGTAACCACATGCTAGTTTGCTGATGTGTAATTAAGCATAGAGAACATTAAGCAGTCTGATGGAACCAACAGGTGGCATCAGAACAACACCATTATCATAAATATAGCATTCAAGAAGTAAAATAGTAGGTAGTGATATCTAGGAAGTACAGTAATACTTAGTACAAAACTAAAGCATATTAACTATATGTGCACTGGTATGTAATTTAGCACATGTAACATGTTCACTGCCAGAAGTATGGCCCTACAGGTGCAAGCAGAATAGCGCATCTCATGAAAAACTGAATGATGCCCTGAAGAAATTCAAAGGTGTGGTGCTTATGCTTGGAAAGTGAACATAGGCGCCAGCCGTTAGATAATAGTACCTGATTCTTGGCGACGTATGGGTATCGTTGTCATACTTGATAGCTGAGGATCGTCGATTGTGCTCATGTTGCGGTTGAGTTTGGGCCGGCGGTCACCGTTGCTGAAGCGGCTCCGGTGCTACGGTCGCGGCGCCTGTCGACATACAAGAAAGCTCATCTGTGGTAAGTGAACAGTTGCACGATAAAGAAAAAAACCAAAGGAGTACAAATCGAAATAACCTGATGAGGCTGCGGCATCGGTAAAGCAGGGCCGGTGGAGTTGAATATGGCGTCCGTGGAGCGGGTCCGGTGCAGTGGACGAAGGCTTCGGCAGGCGTGTTGCACAGTGCTTTCGATGAGGCAGATCTGTTGCGGCGGACGAGGGCTTGTATGAAGGTCCAGCGAAGGGACAGACGAGGTAGTCAGTGAAGGGCCTACACTGTGGTGGACGAGGGAGAAGATCCGGTGCGGTGGACCATGATGGCGGTCAAGGAGATCTAGAGTGGTGGACAAGCCAGTCGCTGAAGCGGCTCCGGTGAAGTGGTGAGTTGGCAGTTGGGGGTTCCAAGGTGCGAAAGGTAGATCTGGCGGGGTG
>LT934120.1:4511264-4543029 GCA_900231445.1 Triticum turgidum subsp. durum | reverse complement strand
AGCTTCTTGAACGCTTCAAACGCCTCATCTTTAGATTGTAGGAGAACGACCCACATGTATCTCGAGTAGTCATCTACCACAAGGAAGAAGTACTTCTTTCCTCCGTGAGTTGCTGGGGTGATAGGGCCACATAGATCACCATGGAGCAGCTCGAGTGCATCACTTGCACGATAGGTAGACTGAGCAGGGAACGGCCTGCAGTGCTGTTTTCCAACCAAGCACCCGTCACATACTCGATCAACATGGTCGATAAGCGGCATCCCAGATACCATCTCCATCTTCGACATCTTCTTCAAGGCATAGAAGTTAACGTGTCCAAATCTAGCATGCCATAACCACGAATCATCATCACTCTTGGCGAGCCAACACTCTGGTTGAGATTGATCAATGTTGAGGATATAGAGCATGTTCCGCGTGCGATTCACACGCGCTAGCACATTTCGGAGGTTGTCGAAGATCGTTATCACTCCGTTCTCGATATCCACCTTGCATCCATTCTCGTCAAGTTTCCCGACAGAGATATGTTGTTTCGAAGCCGTGGGATGTAGTACACTCCGGTGAGTATGCGATGTTCTCCTGTGAGACCCTCAAAGAGGACAGAGCCTTGCCCGCAAATCTCCACATTTGAACCATCACCGAACTTGACTGAGCCTTGAACATCATATTCTAGTTTGAGGAACTTCTCCTTGCACCCCGTCATGTGGTTACTGGCACCCGTGTCTAGATACCACGACATGTTCTGGCTTCCGGATAACTTTGGTGTTACCTTTTTCTCATGAAGTATCACCTTCCGGTTTGGTTTTACAACCGCTGTTTGGACGAGATCACAAACTTCGGCCATCAGAAGACCTGGACGTTCATCTTCCTGCTTCGCCAAATTTGCCTTGATCTCCCTCTTGTTAGGCTCCGGAAAATCCTTTGCAAAGTGACCCATCTCGTTGCAGTTATAGCACTTGATCTCGGACATATCCAAGTTCCGTGGCTTCCGCTCTTTAGATCGGTCCGCCTTACCACGACCTTGTGGCTTGCCTTTTCCTTTGCCTTCTTCGGTTTGTCCGCCGCACTTCGCGTTGCTTGAGCCTTCGCCAACGTTGCGCCTTCCTTTGCTACTTGGGGACTCCCAATCTGCGCGCGAGTACATGAGTTGGTCACTACCTTCTCCTTTGCCTTTCCGACAACCACCAGCATTCTCTTCCCATGTCCGCAAGCGTCCGATCACCTCCGTTATGGTCATGTCGTCGACGTCGTAAAGCTGCTCGAGCGTGCCGATGATGTACGTGAATTTATCAGTCACCGAATTGAAAAACTTCTCCACAATCTCGATCTCCTCGAGCTTTGCACCAAGCGCGCGGATCTCTCCCACCAATGTAGTCAGACGTCACCGATTCAGTTTCCTCCATCTGCAAGTTGTGAAATTGGCGCTTCAGCACTTGTGCCCGAGCCTTGGTGACGCGACCTTCTCCGATCCTCATCTCTTTGAGTGCGTTCCACGCCTCTCTTGCTGTCTCGAACTCCGCCAATGTCATCAGCACGAAATCCGGCACAGACTGGGCTATGGCGGCCATGGCACCTTCGTCGCACTCCTTGTCGACGTCGTCGTCCGTGATGCCCTCCCACACTCGAAGGGTTCGGAGAATGATCTTCATCTTCACCGACCACACGCCGTAGTTGGCGTCGATGAGCATCGGGTACTGGATGGGGATGTTGCGATGCGCCTGTACGTTGGCGCCGCCCGTTCCGCCACCACTTGTTGCTGACTTGCCGCCCTTCTTCACATTGTCGCCTTTCTTGTTCGCCTTGGAACCGCCGTTGCCGGACTTGACCGACTCAGCGTCGCTGTCTGTCATTGTCAATCGTAGATCGTCGAGTCTCTAGATACCAATTGTTGGCTTTTGATCATTGCTAGATCAAAATCACCCAGGAACTATGCACGCTGAGTGCAAAGCTAGCTAGACGAGCTTGATTGATTCTCAAGCAACACACACGTATATACCATAAACTTGACCCGGCCGGCGGCCTCGGCGCAACGTCTCGACGAAAACACCTGGTAAACTTAGCGAACAAAACGATAGACGAAACTGATTGGTTTTGATGGCTAAAGGCCCGTGTCGAGCCTTTGCTTTGTATTGCTTTTCTTTTTCGTTGGTTTACAACGTAGGGATACAAGCATATATATATGCCTAACCTACTCGGTTTCTAACTACGGAACTACTCCGACGTACCGTCCGTGTTTAACTCTTACATTCACCTCCTTAAACACGACGTGCTTACTTCACAGCTTGGACGCCCATCTTTTCCCGCATCTCCAAGAACTTCTGTCACCCGAGAGACTTCGTGAGAATATCGGCAAGCTGGTCTTTCGTGTTCACGTGTTGAACCTCAATCATCCCCTCCTCAATGCACTCCCGGATGTGGTGGAACCGGGTATCTATGTGCTTGCTCCTCCCGTGATGAACCGGATTTTTGCACAATAAGATTGCAGCTTGGTTGTCGATCTTCAATGACACCTTCTGCACCTCCCGCTTTGCAAGATCAACTAGGAGTCTTCTCAGCCACACTGCTTGACAAGCAGTCATGCTTGCTGCTATGTATTCTGCCTCGCATGAAGACAGTGCAACCACCTTTTGCTTCTGAGAATTCCAGCTGATAGGATTTGGGCCAAGATAGAATATCATGCCCGTTGTGCTTTTCCGGTCATCCACATCACCTGCCATGTCGCTATCTGAGTATCCACGAAGGATCAATCCTTCCTTTCCCTTTCGGTACGTGCAGCCAAGATTAATAGTGCCTTTCACATAGCGCAAGATTTGCTTGACCGCGCTCATGTGTTCGGTTGTTGGATTCTCCATGAAATGACTCACGATCCCGACTGAATAAGCCAAGTCAGGTCGGGTATGCACCAAATATCTTAGGCTGCCCACAACGCTTCGATACATTGTGGTGTCCACCGGCGGATTTGAGCTATGCTTGCTCAACTTGTGGCGTTGGTCCATTGGAGCTTGTGTCTCGTAGCAATCTGTCATGCCACACTTGTCCAATAACTTGACCGCATAAGCCGATTGACATAGGGAAATCTCTCCGGAGCTTTGCTTCAGTTCGATGCCCAAGTAATAGCTGAGTAATCCCAGATCGCTCATGCTAAACTTCTTCTTCATCTGCGCCTTGAAACGTTCAATTTCTTGTGCGCTGTCTCCGGTGATAATCAGATCGTCGACATAAACTCCAACTAGCAGGTTTGAGCCTTTGGAGTTCTTTGTATAGACCGCATGCTCGAGGGGACATCTCTTGAACCCGAGCGAGATCAAACTTCGGTCTAACTTTGCGTTCCAAGCTCTTGGCGCTTGCTTCAACCCGTAAAATGCCTTCTTGAGCTTGTAAACTTTTCCTTCTTCGCCTTTCTTCTCGTAGCCGAGGGGTTGTTCCACGTACACTTCTTCTTTGAGGTCGCCATTGAGGAAAGCGGATTTGACATCCATATGATGAACCTTCCAATCCTCTTGTGCTGCCAAAGCTAGGAGCACTCTCACCGTCTCGATTCGAGCAACCGGTGCAAACACTTCCTCATAGTCAACTCCTTGACGTTGTACGTAGCCCTTTGCGACGAGTCTTGCCTTGTGCTTCACAATGGCACCCTTCGTGTCCTTCTTCAACTTGTAAACCCACTTCAAACCTATGGCCTTTTGGTTCGGAGGTCGGGTTACCAAAGTCCACGTGCCATTGCTCTCGATCGCCTTCATCTCCTCATCCATGGCGTGCATCCAACTTGAACTTTTGCTCGCCTCTACGAAGTTCACCGGCTCCTCAACTCCGAGTAAACACAAATCGGAGTACTCGAGTGTAACTGGCTTTGCGTACTTGTAGACTTTCTTGAGGGGCTTGTAGCGACGAGGCCCGGAAGAATTCGTTGTGGCTTGCGAAGGAGGCGACACAAATTGTGTCGGCGTCGATGCACTTGAGGAAGACAGTTGAGTCTCGAGCGTGGTAGATGCCGGGTCGTTGGCATACGCGTCGTTGGCGTAGTCGTCGTGATCGTGACCATCATCTTGATTGTCATCATCACTATGCGCCTCATTGTCGAGATCTCCGCCTGTGTCGTGCGCGTCGTTGTCGCTATCACCTTGCGACCCATGCGCGTCGTCGTCGATGTCGGCTCCATGGTGATCACTGCCATTGCGGTCACCTTGGTTGTGCATCTTGCCAACCACCAGGATGTCTTCCCCTGCATCATCATCAGTTGGAAATTCAACCGTGAATATATTACCGTTTGGAGCAACGTTGGCTGTTGCGCTCCAATTCCACGCTTGGTTTTCTTCAAAAACGACGTCGCGTGAAATCCGTAGACGCTTAGTTCGTGTATCATAGAAGCGGTATGCCTTGGTGCCGGAACTCCTCTCGTATCCGATGAACACCATCTTGGTGCTACGATCGGCAAGCTTTGAGAGATGCGGCTCCGCCGTCTTCACATGCGCCACACACCCAAACGTCCGTAGATGAGACACATTCGGCTTTCGTCCGTAAATTGCTTCATACGGAGTCTTGCCAATCACCGCCTTCGTTGGAGCCCGATTGAGAAGATAGACCGCCGTCGAGACAGCTTCTCCCCAAAAAGTCCCCGACAAGTTCTTGCTCTTGAGTAAACTTCTCGCCATGTCAACGATGGTTCGATTGCGCCTTTCAACAACCCCGTTCTGCTGCGGCGTATAAGGTGCCGTGACGAACCTCTTTATGCCAATCTTCTCGCAGTAGTCATTGAACTCATTTGACGTAAACTCTCCGTCGCGATCTGTCCGTAGAGCGCGAACCTTCAGCTTGTGTTCCATCTCTGTTGCAGCCTTGAGCTTCTTGAACGCTTCAAACGCCTCATCTTTAGATTGTAGGAGAACGACCCACATGTATCTCGAGTAGTCATCTACCACAAGGAAGAAGTACTTCTTTCCTCCGTGAGTTGCTGGGGTGATAGGGCCACATAGATCACCATGGAGCAGCTCGAGTGCATCACTTGCACGATAGGTAGACTGAGCAGGGAACGGCCTGCAGTGCTGTTTTCCAACCAAGCACCCGTCACATACTCGATCAACATGGTCGATAAGCGGCATCCCAGATACCATCTCCATCTTCGACATCTTCTTCAAGGCATAGAAGTTAACGTGTCCAAATCTAGCATGCCATAACCACGAATCATCATCACTCTTGGCGAGCCAACACTCTGGTTGAGATTGATCAATGTTGAGGATATAGAGCATGTTCCGCGTGCGATTCACACGCGCTAGCACATTTCGGAGGTTGTCGAAGATCGTTATCACTCCGTTCTCGATATCCACCTTGCATCCATTCTCGTCAAGTTTCCCGACAGAGATATGTTGTTTCGAAGCCGTGGGATGTAGTACACTCCGGTGAGTATGCGATGTTCTCCTGTGAGACCCTCAAAGAGGACAGAGCCTTGCCCGCAAATCTCCACATTTGAACCATCACCGAACTTGACTGAGCCTTGAACATCATATTCTAGTTTGAGGAACTTCTCCTTGCACCCCGTCATGTGGTTACTGGCACCCGTGTCTAGATACCACGACATGTTCTGGCTTCCGGATAACTTTGGTGTTACCTTTTTCTCATGAAGTATCACCTTCCGGTTTGGTTTTACAACCGCTGTTTGGACGAGATCACAAACTTCGGCCATCAGAAGACCTGGACGTTCATCTTCCTGCTTCGCCAAATTTGCCTTGATCTCCCTCTTGTTAGGCTCCGGAAAATCCTTTGCAAAGTGACCCATCTCGTTGCAGTTATAGCACTTGATCTCGGACATATCCAAGTTCCGTGGCTTCCGCTCTTTAGATCGGTCCGCCTTACCACGACCTTGTGGCTTGCCTTTTCCTTTGCCTTCTTCGGTTTGTCCGCCGCACTTCGCGTTGCTTGAGCCTTCGCCAACGTTGCGCCTTCCTTTGCTACTTGGGGACTCCCAATCTGCGCGCGAGTACATGAGTTGGTCACTACCTTCTCCTTTGCCTTTCCGACAACCACGAGCATTCTCTTCCCATGTCCGCAAGCGTCCGATCACCTCCGTTATGGTCATGTCGTCGACGTCGTAAAGCTGCTCGAGCGTGCCGATGATGTACGTGAATTTATCAGTCACCGAATTGAAAAACTTCTCCACAATCTCGGTCTCCTCGAGCTTTGCACCAAGCGCGCGGATCTCTCCCACCAATGTAGTCAGACGTCACCGATTCAGTTTCCTCCATCTGCAAGTTGTGAAATTGGCGCTTCAGCACTTGTGCCCGAGCCTTGGTGACGCGACCTTCTCCGATCCTCATCTCTTTGAGTGCGTTCCACGCCTCTCTTGCTGTCTCGAACTCCGCCAATGTCATCAGCACGAAATCCGGCACAGACTGGGCTATGGCGGCCATGGCACCTTCGTCGCACTCGTTGTCGACGTCGTCGTCCGTGATGGCCTCCCACACTCGAAGGGTTCGGAGAATGATCTTCATCTTCACCGACCACACGCCGTAGTTGGCGTCGATGAGCATCGGGTACTGGATGGGGATGTTGCGATGCGTCTGTACGTTGGCGCCGCCCGTTCCGCCACCACTTGTTGCTGACTTGCCGCCCTTCTTCACATTGTCGCCTTTCTTGTTCGCCTTGGAACCGCCGTTGCCGGACTTGACCGACTCAGCATCGCTGTCCGTCATTGTCAATCGTAGATCGTCGAGTCTCTAGATACCAATTGTTGGCTTTTGATCGTTGCTAGATCAAAATCACCCAGGAACTATGCACGCTGAGTGCAAAGCTAGCTAGACGAGCTTGATTGATTCTCAAGCAACACACACGTATATACGATAAACTTGACCCGGCCGGCGGCCTCGGCGCAACGTCTCGACGAAAACACCTGGTAAACTTAGCGAACAAAACGATAGACGAAACTGATTGGTTTTGATGGCTAAAGGCCCGTGTCGAGCCTTTGCTTTGTATTGCTTTTCTTTTTCGTTGGTTTACAACGTAGGGATACAAGCATATATATATGCCTAACCTACTCGGTTTCTAACTACGGAACTACTCGGACGTACCGTCCGTGTTTAACTCTTACAGCCCCCCCCTCCTGTTTCCCTCTCCCTCGCTCGTCTCTAACCTCTCTCCCCCTCGTTGCTTCGCAGAGGACCAACCATGGCGCTGCCGTTCAAGCTCGTCCTCCTCGGCCCCGGACTGCATCAGGTCCGCGTGCCGCCATTCTCTGCTTCGCCGGACCTTTACCGCGCCAACCCGCCCCCGCAGCCGCTGACCTCGTCAGCGAGCATCTAGTCGCGCCGTCGCGCCCCTGCCATCTCCCTTGCCGTCTCTTTCTTCTCTGAATTCTAAGAGTCTCTTCTTCAGGCAACAGCAGACTCCTTCAAGCTCGTCGCCTCAAGCCCCTGCCTCAATCCGGCCGGGAAGAGCCCCGCCGGCCGGAAAAGGCCCGCCGCTGCGACCTCCAACGTCGCTGTCGGCCTAGTGCAGTTTTGTCCCCTCGCTCGGCTCGTCCGCCTCCCCCGAAAGATCCCTCTATTCTTTTCTTCATTAATTCCTTCGATTCTTGAGGCAACATCTCCCGCTCGATTAATTACTTCTTTGACCAACTCCTTCGACGCTGCTTGTTGTCGTCAACTCACAAACACATTTAAACTGATGGGACTCTCGACATGTAAACGATGTGGGACTATCCAGTGGCGGAGCTAGGATTTGAAAACAGGGTGGTCCAAATTTTTTTTGACAATTAAGTCTTACAAACTTATGAGAATTCTCAATTAAGTCTCAATTTTGCATAAAAGAAGGATGCAAGGTATCTTTCAGCCAACAAGTTCCATACCACATACCTTGAGAAGTTCAAAGAATACTATGTTTCTGGCCTACCCTTTTTGCATTGCCATGAAAGAATACATTATATCTTCTTCATTCGCCTTGGATGTATGTGATCTTGCTCTATCGTCACATCCGACATAGACAATGCTGGTTCATGAGTTTTTATTTCTACCAGAAGTTCTCCGCTTAGTTCTTCTGCATCGGCCACATCCGGCATACTAGCCTTCTTCCTATGTTCATAGCATGTCTTTGAAAAAAGAGATGTTTCATGTCCTCTTCATTCTTCAATACTTCTGCAATAATAATTTTGTTTCTATCAATCATAATGACATAATGGAACAGACTATGTGCAAACGTGTGTCCATCAGTTCATCAACATATGTACTGCACTAGAATGGATAGCAATTAGAATCCCTAAATCAAAAGATGGGGAATGGGCAGTACCTCAGCTCGAAAATTTGTACAGCGGCAAATTGCAGATTAGTCTGGCGGCTCTGGATTGCAGGGGTACCAGCCACCGCCCGCCAGGCAATGGGGCACTGCCGGCTACTGGCTTGCCGCACCTCGGCAGGGGCACAGACACGTAGGGCGGTGGGAGCCGCAGACGCGCGGAGACTCCGAGCGTTGGGCGGGGCAAACGGAGAAGAAATCGGCTCCTCCACTCCTGGGACGGCGAGGTAGGCAGGGACGGCGTCCGGCGAGGTCAGCGAGCATGCGAGGCAGGAAGCGAGCCGTGGCGGCGAGATGACGGAAGAATTAGGGAGCGAGGTCAAAGGACGAGCAGTGGCCCGAACAGCTGCGTGCGTTTCTTGTGGGCTAGCCACATATGGGTCATATTGGGCTTTTTATTTTTCTCTTGCCCATTCCTAATACCTAGAGGTATAGCCTGGTCCAAAATCCCAGAGTGGGCCGCGGCCCACCCTGGACACCCTGTAGCTCCGCCCCTGGGACTATCTATTAGTCACAATTTTCTTTTTAGAAAAACACCGGCTACGGACATCTAACGCAGACGGGCTGAGGACCAAGTGGCAACACATCAGCCACATGAAACGATCGCAAGGCAAGGCGAGGCCCAAGTAAAAGCGTGATGTGGTTCCCCGAATTAGTACCACCTCGCGTATATGTTTAAATTCAAATTGAAATCGTAAATTCACAGGAAAAAAACGTATTGTGATGGTGAATCCAAAAAGTCAATCCGTGCTTTATTATTAGGGATGGATTCTAATTATGATTCGTTGCAACGCACATAAACATTGCTAGTATTTCCAACCATGCATTTTTTTCCTAGTATTCCATAGTTTCGAGTTTTCCATCAACATATTAGTCATTCATGGTTGATATTTACTTTCAATCATGTAAACATATGCACTATGTGACTAGACTTGCTTATTGGCTTCCAAAGCTTAACTTTCACTCCTACTTACAATATGTAGAGTATTTAACAAAAAACTACCACTTTCAACCAGCCCTAGGAAGAATCTATTGTACAAAAAATAGCAAAAACATACCCAAAATGTCTTAATCCACGCCAAAAACTACTACCTAGTACTCCTACCGATTAGGTTCATTTAAACCCATTTGTGACAGGGTTGGCCCACACGCTGTGCTGACGAGGCAGCTTAAACCAACACATTTTGTTTGACCGTTGACACGAGGGACCCACATCTGACCTTCTATTATGTTATTCCCCCTCAAGTCACTATTTTTCCTGAACATTACTTCAAACAGTACTGATGCGTGTTCGTCGGTGGCGCCGGTGATGAGCGAGTTGGCCACCGCTCCGCCGGACGGGCCGGACGCCGCGCTGGCCTCCGCACGGGTTGGCAGGCTGGCCCGAGCGTGACTCACTAGCGAGCAAGCCGCTGCGCTGACCTTCGCTCGAGCCAGATGGCTGGCCTTAGCGCCGCGCGCGCGAGCAAGCCACCGCGCCGCCGTGCCAATCTAGCTAGCAAACCTTGTAGACAAGCAGCTATACGGAGCTATCTTGGCTAGCTAGCGGCCGCGAGCGCCGGACGGAGCTGGCATCCGGGCTGCCGCAAGATGTGCTCCGCACCGTCGGCGGTTTTGACCTCGCCTTCTGCCGGCGGTGGTAGCTGTGTCCCATGGCCGAGGATGACTAGGTGGACGGGCCGGAGGTAGGAGGTCACTTGGAGATTTTTGTGCAGACTGACATGTAGGTCCCACAAGTCATAACGCCCCCGTCGAATAGAAGACGTTGACTTAATGAGCGACATGGGCCCTGTCAGAGGTTAGAGTTAGATTCTAACCCTGAACTAACTCTAACCAAAGTGCTGTTTGGATGACAGGGTTAGATTGACAACAAATGTATCCCAAGTGGTAGTAGTTTCTTGGCATTATTAGTGGTTTCTTGCATTATTAGGGGTTTCTTGTAAGGAACAATGTACGTACTGCTAGCGACAAAAGGCGATTCTAGGTTGTGTTGTACTCCAACGAGTACTACTAGTGGTCACGGGAGTGTATACCTCGTTTTGTGGGTTCGATCCCGGCCGAACGCACGGCGGCCTTTTTTCAAAATAGTAACTTCGCTGCGAGCCAATATTTTACACGGGTAGTTTGAGTTTTGAAGTCAAACGGACGTGCGGCACCACAATCTGGTTGCATTTGATAGCCTAGCCATGTGAACGGGTTTTCCTTCCCAGCATCACGTGGCTCGCGTGCTCGCCCTAGCCGCACCTTGCTTGCAGCTTCCTCATCAGCTAGTAGCATATTTAAACTAGTGCCTCCCAATTAAGCCTGAGGAGCCAGAAAAGCCTGGCGGGGAATTGGGAACTATGCAATATGGCTCTGTACGTAAAGTGCTCTACTACTACTATGTAGTTTGTGGCGTTGCACGCATGGACTTCACTCCATTATCGGCTCTACTATAAAAGAAATTCCTCTTGACGTGTTTTTTTGAAACGGAGGCAAAAAATTTGCTTCACCTCATTCATAAAGAAGGAACTACTAACAAAGTTCGATGAGATCCATTACACCTCCACAAATGGAAGCGAAAAGTCTAGTCTGGCTGTATCAAATAACTCAAATGTTCTGCCCCCGCAGTAACCGTCACTGATAAACAGGCTGCTAGTGTGTGCGTGAGAGGAGCGGCTGAATAGGCTAGCTACGTGAGAGGAGCGGCTGAATAGAACACCGAGAGTACCCACGAGGCCACTACACAGGTGTACTTTCCCTGCATTGATAGTACAGCGATAGTTCTAGAGAACAGTAGTACCCTCCACTTCCAACTGTAGCTCCTTGGCCCTGAGATTCAAGAGTTCAGAACTGGTGCACTATACTAGACTAGACTAGAAGTACAGTACATCGCACTACTAGTTGAGAAAAAGTAGTACTAGTACTGCTACAGTACGAGTACATACTCCTCCGTCACATAATGTAAGACGTTTTTTGACACTAGTTGGCGTGTACAAAAAATAGCAAAAACATACCCAAAATTTCTTAATCCACGCCAAAAACTACTACCTAGTGCCAAAAATTTCTTACTAGTGCTATTATTTACAGTATAATGCAATCCCATAACGTCCCATAATGCTAGTACTAGTAGTAAATAATAACCTCACCCCTTCGCTAAGGAACGATCTACAGTTGGAAGGGACGAGGCCCTGCGGTTACTACGCTCTTATCTCCTCCTCGCCAGTTCCCCTCCCCCCGAAGAGAAGGTAGTTCGTCGCTTCTCCCATGGATTTGTTGGAAATATGCCCTAGAGGCAATAATAAAAGTATTATTATTATATTTCCTTGTTCATGATAATTGTCTTTTATTCATGCTATAACTGTATTATCCGGAAATCGTAATACACGTGTGAATACATAGACCACAATATGTCCCTGGTAAGCCTCTAGTTGACTAGCTCGTTGATCAATAGATGGTTACGGTTTCCTGACCATGGACATTGGATGTCGGTGATAACGGGATCACATCATTAGTAGAATGATGTGATGGACAAGACCCAATCCTAAGCCTAGCATAGAGATCGTGTAGTTCATATGCTAAAGCTTTTCTAATGTCAAGTATCTTTTCCTTAGACCATGAGATTGTGCAACTCCCGGATACCGTAGGAATGCTTTGGGTGTACCAAACGTCACAACGTAACTGGGTGGCTATAAAGGTGCATTACAGGTATCTCTGAAAGTGTCTGTTGGGTTGGCACGAATCGAGACTGGGATTTGTCACTCCGTGTAAGCGGAGAGGTATCTCTGGGCCCACTCGGTAGGACATCATCATAATGTGCACAATATGACCAAGGGGTTGATCACGGGATGATGTGTTACGGAACGAGAAAAGAGACTTGCCGGTAACGAGATTGAACAACGTATTGGGATACCGACGATCGAATCTCGGGCAAGTATCGTACCATTAGACAAAGGGAATTGTATACGGGATCGATTGAGTCCTTGACATCGTGGTTCATCCGATGAGATCATCGTGGAACATGTGGGAGCCAACATGGGTATACGGATCCCGCTGTTGGTTATTGACCGGAGAACGTCTCGGTCATGTCTACATGTCTCCCGAACCCGTAGGGTCTACACACTTAAGGTTCGATGACGCTAGGGTTATAAAGGAAGCTTGTATGTGGTTACCGAATGTTGTTCGGAGTCCCGGATGAGATTCCGGACGTCACGAGGAGTTCCGGAATGGTCCGGAGGTAAAGATTTATATATAGGAAGTCCTGTTTCGGCCATCGGGACAAGTTTCGGGGTCATCGGTATTGTACCGGGACCACCGGAAGGGTCCCGGGGGCCCACCGGGTGGGGCCACCTATCCTGGAGGGTCCCATGGGCTGAAGTGGGAAGGGATCCAGCCCAAAGTGGGCTGGGGCGCCACTTCCCTCATGGCCCATGCGCCTAGGGTGAAGGGGGAACCCTAAGGAAGAGTCCTAGGAGGGGAAGGCACCTCCTAGGTGCCTTGAGGGGGAGGGAATCCTCCCTTTGGCCGCCGCCCCTTTCCCATCTAGGGCTGCCGCACCCCCTAGGGTGGGAACCCTAGAGGGGGCGCACCCTCCTCCCTCTCCCCTATATATAGTGAGGCCTAGGGCTGCCCATAACACGTGATTCGATCTCTTCCTGTTGGTGCAGCCCTCCCTCTCTTTCTCCTCATATCTCGCGGTGCTTGGCGAAGCCCTGCAGGATTGCCAAGCTCCTCCATCACCACCACGCCGTTGTGCTGCTGCTGGATGGAGTCTTCCTCAACCTCTCCCTCTCTCCTTGCTGGATCAAGGCATGGAAGACGTCACCGGGCTGTACGTGTGTTGAACGCGGAGGTGCCGTCCTTTCGGTACTTGATCATCGGTGATTTGAATCACGACGAGTACGACTCCATCAACCCCGTTCACTTGAACGCTTCCGCTTAGCAATCTACAAGGGTATGTAGATGCACTCTCCTTCCCCTCGTTGCTGGTTTCTCCATAGATAGATCTTGGTGACACGTAGGAAAATTTTGAATTTCTGCTACATTCCCCAACAGTGGTATCAGAGCTAGGTCTATTGCGTAGATTCTTTGCACGAGTAGGACACAAAGTAGTTGTGGGCGTTGATGTTGTTCAATATGCTTACCATTACTAGTCCAATCTTGTTTCGACGGTATTGTGGGATGAAGCGGCCCGGACCGACCTTACACGTACTCTTATGTGAGACAGGTTCCACCGACTGACATGCACTAGTTGCATAAGGTGGCTAGCGGGTGTCTGTCTCTCCTACTTTAGTCAGATCGGATTCGATGAAAAGGGTCCTTATGAAGGGTAAATAGCAATTGGCATATCACGTTGTGGTTTTGCGTAGGTAAGAAACGTTCTTGCTAGAAACCCATAGCAGCCACGTAAAACATGCAAACAACAATTAGAGGACGTCTAACTTGTTTTTGCAGGGTATGCTATGTGATGTGATATGGCCAAAAGGATGTGATGAATGATATATGTGATGTATGAGATTGATCATGTTCTTGTAATAGATGATCATGGAGCCCCAAGATGGAGATCAAAGGAGCTATATGATATTGGCCATATCATGTCACTATTATTTGATTGCATGTGATGTTTATCATGTTTATGCATCTTATTTGCTTAGAACGACGGTAGTAAATAAGATGATCCCTCATTACAATTTGAAGAAGTGTTCTCCCCTAACTGTGCACCGTTGCTACAGTTCGTCGTTTCGAAGCACCACGTGATGATCGGGTGTGATAGATCCTTACGTTCACATACAACGGGTGTAAGACAGTTTTACACAGCGAAAACACTTAGGGTTAACTTGACGAGCCTAGCATGTACAGACATGGCCTCGGAACACGGAGACCGAAAGGTCGAGCATGAGTCGTATAGTAGATACGATCAACATGAAGATGTTCACCGATGATGACTAGTCCGTCTCACGTGATGATCGGACACGGCCTAGTTGACTCAGATCATGTAATCACTTAGATGACCAGAGGGATGTCTATCTGAGTGGGAGTTCATAAGATGAACTTAATTATCCTGAACATAGTCAAAAGACCTTTGCAAATTATGTCATAAGCTCGCACTTTAGTTCCACTGTTTAGATATGTTCCTAGAGAAAATATAGTTGAAAGTTGATAGTAGCGATTATGCGATCAGTAGAAAGCTTATGTCCTTACTGCACCGCTCAGTGTGCTGAACCCCAAACGTCGTTTGTCGATGTTGCGAACATCGGACATACACGTTTTGATAACTACGTGATAGTTCAGTTAAATGGTTTAATTAGAGGGACCAAAGATGTTTTTCGAAACATCGCGGAACATATGAGATGTTTCGAGGGCTGAAATTGGGATTTCAGGCTCGTGCCCACGTCAAGAGGTATAAGACCTCCGATGATTTTCTTAACCTGCAAACTAAGGGAGAAAAGCTTAACCGTTGAGCTTGTGCTCAGATTGTCTGAGTGCAACAATCACTTGAATCGAGTGGGATTTGATCTTCCAGATGAGATAGTGATGTTTCTCCAAAGTCATTGCCACCAAGCTGCTAGAGCTTCGTGATGAACTATAACATATCAGGGATAAATATGATGATCCTTGAGGTATTCGTGATGTTTGACACCGCGAAAGTAGAAATCAAGAAGGAGCATCAATTGTTGATGGTTGGTGAAACCACTAGTTTCAAGAAGGGCAAGGGCAAGAAGGGATACTTCATGAAACGGCAAATCAGCTGCTGCTCTAGTGAAGAAACCCAAGGTTGAACCCAAACCCGAGACTAAGTGCTTCTGTAATAAGGGGAATAACCACTGGAGCAGAATTACCCTAGATACTTGGTAGATGAGAAGGCTGGCAAGGTCGATAGAAGTATATTGGGTATACATTATGTTAATGTGTACTTTACTAGTACTCCTAGTAGCACCAGGGTATTAGATACCGGTTCGGTTGCTAAGTGTTAGTAACTCGAAATAAAAGGCTACGGAATAAACGGAGACTAGCTAAAGGTGAGCTAACGATATGTGTTGGAAGTGTTTCCAAGGTTGATGTGATCAAGCATCGCACGCTCCCTCTACCATCGAGATTGGTGTTAAACCCAAATAATTGTTATTGGTGTTTGCCTTGAGCATAGACATGATTGGATTATGTCTGTCGCAATACGGTTATTCATTTAAGGAGAATAATGGTTACTCTGTTTATTTGAATAATACCTTCAATGGTCTTGCACCTAAAAATGGTTTATTGAATCTCGATCGTAGTGATACACATTTTCATGCCAAAAGATATAAGATGATAGTACCACTTACTTGTGGCACTGCCATGTAAGTCATATTGGTATAAAACGCATGAAGAAGCTCCATGTTGATGGATCTTTGGACTCACTCGTTTTTGAAAAGTTTGAGACATGCGAACCATGTCTATTGGTGTATACGCATGAAGAAACTCCATGCAAATGGATCGTTTGGACTCACTTGATTTTGAATCACTTGAGATATGCAAATCATACCACATAGGCAAGATGATTGAAAAGCCTCGGTTTCAGTAAAATGGAACAAGATAGCAACTCGTTGGAAGCAACACATTTCAATGTGTGCAGTCCAATGAGTGCTGAGGCATGCAGTGAATACCGTTATGTTCTTACTTCACAGATGATTCGAGTAGATGTTGAGAATATTTACTTGATGAAACAAAAGTCTGAATTATTGAATGGTTCAAGTAATTTCAGAGTGAAGTAGAAGATCATTGTGGCAAGAGGATAAAATGTCTATGATATGATCATAGAGATGAATATCTGAGTTACGAGTTTTGGCACACAATTAAGACATTGTGGAAATTGTTTCACAATTAATACCGCCTGGAACACCATAGTGTGATGGTGTGTCCGAACATCATAGTTGCACCCTATTGGATATGATGCGTACCATGATTTCTCTTATCGAATTACCACTATTGTTGATGGGTTAGGCATTAGAGACAACCACATTCACTTTAAATAGGGCACCACATAATTCCGTTGAGATGACACCGTATGAATTATGGTTTAGAGAAACCTAAGTTGTCGTTTCTTAAAGGTTTGGGGCTGCGACGCTTATGTGAAAAAGTTTCAGGATTGATAAGCTCGAACCCAAAGCGGATAAAATGCATCTTCATAGGACACCCAAAACAGTTGGGTATACCTCCAAATTATGATCCGAAAGCAATATGGATTGTTTCTTGAATCGGGTCATTTCTCGAGGAAAAGTTTGTCTCGGAAAGTTGAGTGGGAGGATGGTGGAGACTTGATGAGGTTATTGAACCATCACTTCAACCAGTGTGTATCAGGGCACAGAAAGTTGTTCCTGTGGCACCTACACCAATTGAAGTAGAAGCTTATGGTAGTAATCATAGAGTTTCGGATCAAGTCACTATCGTACCTCGTAGGGTGACAATGATGCGTACTGCTTCAGAGTGGTACAGTGATCCTGTCTTGAAGGTCATGTTGCTAGACAACAATGAACCTACGAGCTATGGAGAAGCGATGGTGGGCCCAAATTCCGACAAATGGTTAGAAACCATGAAATCTGAGATCGGATCCATGTATCAGAACAAAGCATGGACTTTGGTGGACTTGCCCGATGATCGGCAAGCCATTGAGATAAATGGATCTTTAAGAAGAAGACGGACGTGGACGGTAATGTCACCGTCTATAAAGCTCGACTTGTGGCGAAGAGTTTTTCACAAGTTCAAGGAGTTGACTACGATGAGATTTTCTCATCCGTAGCGATGCTTAAGTCCGTCGGATTCATGTTAGCATTGGCTGCATTTATGAAATCTGGCAGATGGATGTCAAAACGAGTTTCCTTACCAGTTTTCATAAGGAAAGGTTGTATGTGATACAATCAGAAAGGTTTTGTCGATCCTAAGGATGCTAAAAGGTATGCTAGCACCAGCGATCCTTCCATGGACTGGAGTAAGCATCTCAGAGTTGGAATGTGCACTTTGATAAGATGATCAAAGATTTTGGGTTTATACAAAGTTTATGAGAAACTTGTATTTCCAAAGAAGTGAGTGGGAGCACTATAGAATTTCTGATGAGTATATGTTGTTGACATATTATGGATCAGAAATGACGTAGAATTTCTGGAAAGCATATAGGGTTATTTGAAAGTGTTTTTCAATAGAAAACCTGGATTAAGCTACTTGAACATTGAGCATCAAGATCTATAAGGATAGATCAAAATGCTTAATAATACTTTCAAATGAGCACATACCTTGACATGATCTTGAAGGTGTTCAAGATGGATCAGTCAAAGAAGAAGTTCTTGCCTGAGTTGTAAGGTACGAAGTTAAGACTTAAAGCTCGACCTCGGCAGAAAAGAGAGAAAGGACGAAGGTCGTCCCCTATGCTTTAGACATAGGCTCTACAGTATGCTATGCTGTGTACCGCACCTGAAGTGTGCCTTGCCATGAGTCAGTCAAGGGGTACAAGAGTGATCCAAGAATAGATCACAGTACAGCGGTCAAAGTTATCCTTAGTAACTAGTGGACTAAGGAATTTTCTCGGTTATGGAGGTGATAAAGAGTTCGACGTAAAAAGTTACATCGATGCAAGCTTTAACACCTATCCGAATGACTCTGAGTAGCAAACCGGATACGTATAGTGGAGCAACCATTTGGAATAGCTCCAAGTGGAGAGTGGTAGTAGCATTTACAATATGACCTAGAAATTTGCGAAGTACATACGGATCTGATTGTTGCAGACCCGTTGACTAAAACCTCTCTTACAAGCAAAACATGATCAAACCCCAGAACTCATTGAGTCTTATCACATGCTGATGTGAACTAGTTTAGTGACACTAGTAAACTCTTTGGATGTTGGTCACATGGTGATGTGACCTGTCAGTGTTAATCACATGGTGATGTGAACTAGATTATTGACTCTAGTGCAAGTGGGAGACTGTTGGAAATATGCCCTAGAGGCAATAATAAAAGTATTATTATTATATTTCCTTGTTCATGATAATTGTCTTTTATTCATGCTATAACTGTAATCCGGAAATCGTAATACACGTGTGAATACATAGACCACAATCTGTCCCTGGTAAGCCTCTAGTTGACTAGCTCGTTGATCAATAGATGGTTACGGTTTCCTGACCATGGACATTGGATGTCGGTGATAACGGGATCACATCATTAGTAGAATGATGTGATGGACAAGACCCAATCCTAAGCCTAGCATAGAGATCGTGTAGTTCGTATGCTAAAGCTTTTCTAATGTCAAGTATCTTTTCCTTAGACCATGAGATTGTGCAACTCCCGGATACCGTAGGAATGCTTTGGGTGTACCAAACGTCACAACGTAACTGGGTGGCTATAAAGGTGCATTACAGGTATCTCCGAAAGTGTCTGTTGGGTTGGCACGAATCGAGACTGGGATTTGTCACTCCGTGTAAGCGGAGAGGTATCTCTGGGCCCACTCGGTAGGACATCATCATAATGTGCACAATGTGACCAAGGGTTTGATCACGGGATGATGTGTTACGTAACGAGAAAAGAGACTTGCCGGTAACGAGATTGAACAAGGTATTGGGATACCGACGATCGAATCTCGGGCAAGTATCGTACCGTTAGACAAAGGGAATTGTATACGGGATCGATTGAGTCCTTGACATCGTGGTTCATCCGATGAGATCATCATGGAACATGTGGGAGCCAACATGGGTATCCAGATCCCGCTATTGGTTATTGACCGGAGAACGTCTCGGTCATGTCTACATGTCTCCCGAACCCGTAGGGTCTACACACTTAAGGTTCGATGACGCTAGGGTTGTAAAGGAAGCTTGTATGTGGTTACCGAATGTTGTTCGGAGTCCCGGATGAGATCCCGGACATCACAAGGAGTTCCGGAATGGTCCGGAGGTAAAGATTTATATATAGGAAGTCCTGTTTCGGCCATCGGGACAAGTTTCGGGGTCATCGGTATTGTACTGGGACCACCGGAAGGGTCCCGGGGGCCCACCGGGTGGGTCCACCTATCCCGGAGGGTCCCATGGGCTGAAGTGGGAAGGGATCCAGCCCAAAGTGGGCTGGGGCGCCACTTCCCTCATGGCCCATGCGCCTAGGGTGAAGGGGGAACCCTAAGGAAGAGTCCTAGGAGGGGAAGGCACCTCCTAGGTGCCTTGGGGGGGAGGGAATCCTCCCTTTGGCCGCCGCCCCTTTCCCATCTAGGGCTGCCGCACCCCCTAGGGTGGGAACCCTAGAGGGGGCGCACCCTCCTCCCTCTCCCCTATATATAGTGAGGCCTAGGGCTGCCCATAACACGTGATTCGATCTCTTCCTGTTGGTGCAACCCTCCCTCTCTTTCTCCTCATATCTCGCGGTGCTTGGCGATGCCCTGCAGGATTGCCACGCTCCTCCATCACCACCACGCCGTTGTGCTGCTGCTGGATGGAGTCTTCCTCAACCTCTCCCTCTCTCCTTGCTGGATCAAGGCATGGGAGACGTCACCGGGCTATACGTGTGCTGAACGCGGAGGTGCCGTCCTTTTGGTACTTGATCATCGGTGATTTGAATCACGACGAGTACGACTCCATCAACCCCGTTCACTTGAACGCTTCCGCTTAGCGATCTACAAGGGTATGTAGATGCACTCTCCTTCCCCTCGCTGCTGGTTTCTCCATAGATAGATCTTGGTGACACGTAGGAAAATTTTGAATTTCTGCTACGTTCCCCAACAGTGGTATCAGAGCTAGGTCTATTGCGTAGATTCTTTGCACGAGTAGAACACAAAGTAGTTGTGGGCGTTGATGTTGTTCAATATGCTTACCGTTACTAGTCCAATCTTGTTTCGACGGTATTGTGGGATGAAGCGGCCCGGACCGACCTTACATGTACTCTTACGTGAGACAGGTTCCACCGACTGACATGCACTAGTTGCATAAGGTGGCTAGCGGGTGTCTGTCTCTCCTACTTTAGTCAGATCGGATTCAATGAAAAGGGTCCTTGTGAAGGGTAAATAGCAATTGGCATATCACGTTGTGGTTTTGCGTAGGTAAGAACGTTCTTGCTAGAAACCCATAGCAGCCACGTAAAACATGTAAACAACAATTAGAGGACGTCTAACTTGTTTTTGCAGGGTATGCTATGTGATGTGATATGGCCAAAAGGATGTGATGAATGATATATGTGATGTATGAGATTG
Organism: Triticum turgidum subsp. durum; assembly: GCA_900231445.1. Taxonomy (NCBI): domain Eukaryota; kingdom Viridiplantae; phylum Streptophyta; class Magnoliopsida; order Poales; family Poaceae; genus Triticum; species Triticum turgidum. The sequence continues at coordinate 4,522,580 of LT934120.1, read as the reverse complement.
ATCATGTTCTTGTAATAGATGATCATGGAGCCCCAAGATGGAGATCAAAGGAGCTATATGATATTAGCCATATCATGTCACTATTATTTGATTGCATGTGATGTTTATCATGTTTATGCATCTTATTTGCTTAGAACGACGGTAGTAAATAAGATGATCCCTCATTACAATTTGAAGAAGTGTTCTCCCCTAACTGTGCACCGTTGCTACAGTTCGTCGTTTCGAAGCACCACGTGATGATCGGGTGTGATAGATCCTTACGTTCACATACAACGGGTGTAAGACAGTTTTACACAGCGAAAACACTTAGGGTTAACTTGACGAGCCTAGCATGTACAGACATGGCCTCGGAACACGGAGACCGAAAGGTCGAGCATGAGTCGTATAGTAGATACGATCAACATGAAGATGTTCACCGATGATGACTAGTCCGTCTCACGTGATGATCGGACACGGCCTAGTTGACTCGGATCATGTAATCACTTAGATGACCAGAGGGATGTCTATCTGAGTGGGAGTTCATAAGATGAACTTAATTATCCTGAACATAGTCAAAAGACCTTTGCAAATTATGTCGTAAGCTCGCGCATTAGTTCCACTGTTTAGATATGTTCCTAGAGAAAATATAGTTGAAAGTTGATAGTAGCGATTATGCGATCAGTAGAAAGCTTATGTCCTTACTGCACCGCTCAGTGTGCTGAACCCCAAACGTCGTTTGTCGATGTTGCGAACATCGGACATACACGTTTTGATAACTACGTGATAGTTCAGTTAAATGGTTTAAGTAGAGGCACCAAAGACATTTTTCGAAACATCGCGGAACATATGAGATGTTTCGAGGGCTGAAATTGGGATTTCAGGCTCGTGCCCACGTCAAGAGGTATAAGACCTCCGACGATTTTCTTAACCTGCAAACTAAGGAAGAAAAGCTTAACCGTTGAGTTTGTGCTCAGATTGTCTGAGTGCAACAATCACTTGAATCGAGTGGGATTTGATCTTCCAGATGAGATAGTGATGTTTCTCCAAAGTCATTGCCACCAAGCTGCTAGAGCTTCGTGATGAACTATAACATATCAGGGATAAATATGATGATCCTTGAGGTATTCGTGATGTTTGACACCGCGAAAGTAGAAATCAAGAAGGAGCATCAATTGTTGATGGTTGGTGAAACCACTAGTTTCAAGAAGGGCAAGGGCAAGAAGGGATACTTCATGAAACGGCAAATCAGCTGCTGCTCTAGTGAAGAAACCCAAGGTTGAACCCAAACCCGAGACTAAGTGCTTCTGTAATAAGGGGAATAACCACTGGAGCAGAATTACCCTAGATACTTGGTAGATGAGAAGGCTAGCAAGGTCGATAGAAGTATATTGGATATACATTATGTTAATGTGTACTTTACTAGTACTCCTAGTAGCACCAGGGTATTAGATACCGGTTCGGTTGCTAAGTGTTAGTAACTCGAAATAAAAGGCTATGGAATAAACGGAGACTAGCTAAAGGTGAGCTAACGATATGTGTTGGAAGTGTTTCCAAGGTTGATGTGATCAAGCATCGCACGCTCCCTCTACCATCGAGATTGGTGTTAAACCCAAATAATTGTTATTGGTGTTTGCGTTGAGCATAGACATGATTGGATTATGTCTGTCGCAATACGGTTATTCATTTAAGGAGAATAATGGTTACTCTGTTTATTTGAATAATACCTTCAATGGTCTTGCACCTAAAAATGGTTTATTGAATCTCGATCGTAGTGATACACATTTTCATGCCAAAAGATATAAGATGATAGTACCACTTACTTGTGGCACTGCCATGTAAGTCATATTGGTATAAAACGCATGAAGAAGCTCCATGTTGATGGATCTTTGGACTCACTCGTTTTTGAAAAGTTTGAGACATGCGAACCATGTCTATTGGTGTATATGCATGAAGAAACTCCATGCAAATGGATCGTTTGGACTCACTTGATTTTGAATCACTTGAGATATGCAAATCATACCACATAGGCAAGATGATTGAAAAGCCTCGGTTTTAGTAAAATGGAACAAGATAGCAACTCGTTGGAAGCAACACATTTCGATGTGTGCAGTCCAATGAGTGCTGAGGCATGCAGTGAATATCGTTATGTTCTTACTTCACAGATGATTCGAGTAGATGTTGAGAATATTTACTTGATGAAACACAAGTCTGAATTATTGAATGGTTCAAGTAATTTCAGAGTGAAGTAGAAGATCATTGTGGCAAGAGGATAAAATGTCTATGATATGATCATAGAGATGAATATTTGAGTTACGAGTTTTGGCACACAATTAAGACATTGTGGAAATTGTTTCACAATTAATACCGCCTGGAACACCATAGTGTGATGGTGTGTCCGAACATCATAGTTGCACCCTATTGGATATGATGCGTACCATGATTTCTCTTATCGAATTACCACTATTGTTCATGGGTTAGGCATTAGAGACAACCACATTCACTTTAAATAGGGCACCACATAATTCCGTTGAGATGACACCGTATGAATTATGGTTTAGAGAAACCTAAGTTGTCGTTTCTTAAAGGTTTGGGGCTGCGACGCTTATGTGAAAAAGTTTCAGGATTGATAAGCTCGAACCCAAAGCGGATAAAATGCATCTTCATAGGACACCCAAAACAGTTGGGTATACCTCCTAATTCAGATCTGAAAGCAATATGGATTGTTTCTTGAATCGGGTCATTTCTCGAGGAAAAGTTTGTCTCGGAAAGTTGAGTGGGAGGATGGTGGAGACTTGATGAGGTTATTGAACCATCACTTCAACCAGTGTGTATCAGGGCACAGGAAGTTGTTCCTGTGGCACCTACACCAATTGAAGTAGAAGCTTATGATAGTAATCATAGAGTTTCGGATCAAGTCACTATCGTACCTCGTAGGGTGACAAGGATGCGTACTGCTTCAGAGTGGTACAGTGATCCTGTCTTGAAGGTCATGTTGCTAGACAACAATGAACCTACGAGCTATGGAGAAGCGATGGTGGGCCCAAATTCCGACAAATGGTTAGAAACCATGAAATCTGAGATCGGATCCATGTATCAGAACAAAGCATGGACTTTGGTGGACTTGCCCGATGATCGGCAAGCCATTGAGATAAATGGATCTTTAAGAAGAAGACGGACGTGGACGGTAATGTCACCGTCTATAAAGCTCGACTTGTGGCAAAGAGTTTTTCACAAGTTCAAGGAGTTGACTACGATGAGATTTTCTCATCCGTAGCGATGCTTAAGTCCGTCGGATTCATGTTAGCATTGGCTACATTTATGAAATCTGGCAGATGGATGTCAAAACAAGTTTCCTTACCAGTTTTCGTAAGGAAAGGTTGTATGTGATACAATCAGAAAGGTTTTGTCGATCCTAAGGATGCTAAAAGGTATGCTAGCACCAGCGATCCTTCCATGGACTGGAGTAAGCATCTCGGAGTTGGAATATGCACTTTGATAAGATGACATATTATGGATCAGAAATGACGTAGAATTTCTGGAAAGCATATAGGGTTATTTGAAAGTGTTTTTCAATAGAAAACCTGGATTAAGCTACTTGAACATTGAGCATCAAGATCTATAAGGATAGATCAAAATGCTTAATAATACTTTCAAATGAGCACATACCTTGACATGATCTTGAAGGTGTTCAAGATGGATCAGTCAAAGAAGAAGTTCTTTCCTGAGTTGTAAGGTACGAAGTTAAGACTTAAAGCTCGACCTTGGCAGAAAAGAGAGAAAGGACGAAGGTCGTCCCCTATGCTTTAGACGTAGGCTCTACAGTATGCTATGCTGTGTACCGCACCTGAAGTGTGCCTTGCCATGAGTCAGTCAAGGGGTACAAGAGTGATCCAAGAATAGATCACAGTACAGCGGTCAAAGTTATCCTTAGTAACTAGTGGACTAAGGAATTTTCTCGGTTATGGACGTGATAAAGAGTTCGACGTAAAAAGTTACGTCGATGCAAGCTTTAACACCTATCCGAATGACTCTGTAGCAAACCGGATACGTATAGTGGAGCAACCATTTGGAATAGCTCCAAGTAGAGAGTGGTAGCAGCATTTACAATATGACCTAGAAATTTGCGAAGTACATACGGATCTGATTGTTGCAGACCCGTTGACTAAAACCTCTCTTACAAGCAAAACATGATCAAACCCCAGAACTCATTGAGTCTTATCACATGCTGATGTGAACTAGTTTAGTGACACTAGTAAACTCTTTGGATGTTGGTCACATGGTGATGTGACCTGTCAGTGTTAATCACATGGTGATGTGAACTAGATTATTGACTCTAGTGCAAGTGGGAGACTGTTGGAAATATTCCCTAGAGGCAATAATAAAAGTATTATTATTATATTTCCTTGTTCATGATAATTGTCTTTTATTCATGCTATAACTGTAATCCGGAAATCGTAATACACGTGTGAATACATAGACCACAATCTGTCCCTGGTAAGCCTCTAGTTGACTAGCTCGTTGATCAATAGATGGTTACGGTTTCCTGACCATGGACATTGGATGTCGGTGATAACGGGATCACATCATTAGTAGAATGATGTGATGGACAAGACCCAATCCTAAGCCTAGCATAGAGATCGTGTAGTTCGTATGCTAAAGCTTTTCTAATGTCAAGTATCTTTTCCTTAGACCATGAGATTGTGCAACTCCCGGATACCGTAGGAATGCTTTGGGTGTACCAAACGTCACAACGTAACTGGGTGGCTATAAAGGTGCATTACAGGTATCTCCGAAAGTGTCTGTTGGGTTGGCATGAATCGAGACTGGGATTTGTCACTCCGTGTAAGCGGAGAGGTATCTCTGGGCCCACTCGGTAGGACATCATCATAATGTGCACAATGTGACCAAGGGGTTGATCACGGGATGATGTGTTACGGAACGGGAAAAGAGACTTGCCGGTAACGAGATTGAACAAGGTATTTGGATACCGACGATCGAATCTCGGGCAAGTATCGTACCGTTAGACAAAGGGAATTGTATACGGGATCGATTGAGTCCTTGACATCGTGGTTCATCCGATGAGATCATCGTGGAACATGTGGGAGCCAACATGGGTATCCAGATCCCGCTGTTGGTTATTGACCGGAGAACATCTCGGTCATGTCTACATGTCTCCCGAACCCGTAGGGTCTACACACTTAAGGTTCGATGACGCTAGGGTTATAAAGGAAGCTTTTATGTGGTTACCGAATGTTGTTCGGAGTCACGGATGAGATCCCGGACGTCACGAGGAGTTCCGGAATGGTCCGGAGGTAAAGATTTATATATAGGAAGTCCTGTTTCGGCCATCGGGACAAGTTTCGGGGTCATCGGTATTGTACCGGGACCACCGGAAGGGTCCCGGGGGCCCACCGGGTGGGGCCACCTATCCCGGAGGGTCCCATGGGCTGAAGTGGGAAGGGATCCAGCCCAAAGTGGGCTGGGGCGCCACTTCCCTCATGGCCCATGCGCCTAGGGTGAAGGGGGAACCCTAAGGAAGAGTCCTAGGAGGGGAAGGCACCTCCTAGGTGCCTTGGGGGGGAGGGAATCCTCCCTTTGGCCGCCACCCCTTTCCCATCTAGGGCTGCCGCACCCCCTAGGGTGGGAACCCTAGAGGGGGCGCACCCTCCTCCCTCTCCCCTATATATAGTGAGGCCTACGGCTGCCCATAACACGTGATTCGATCTCTGCCTGTTGGTGCAGCCCTCCCTCTCTTTCTCCTCATATCTCGCGGTGCTTGGCGAAGCCCTGCAGGATTGCCACGCTCCTCCATCACCACCACGCCGTTGTGCTGCTGCTGGATGGAGTCTTCCTCAACCTCTCCCTCTCTCCTTGCTGGATCAAGGCATGGGAGACGTCACCGGGCTGTACGTGTGTTGAACGCGGAGGTGCCGTCCTTTCGGTACTTGATCATCGGTGATTTGAATCACGACGAGTACGACTCCATCAACCCCGTTCACTTGAACGCTTCCGCTTAGCGATCTACAAGGGTATGTAGATGCACTCTCCTTCCCCTCGTTGCTGGTTTCTCCATAGATAGATCTTGGTGACACGTAGGAAAATTTTGAATTTCTGCTACGTTCCCCAACAGGATTCGCCAGGCGGTTCTCCTCGTCGGGGCTGGGAGACCTTTACGACGATCCTCTGGGAGAAACCGCACGCCGCTCCGATGTCCTCACCGCCGCAAGACTCGGTGCTTCCTGCAATAACTTTTTCAAGATGGTGCTTAAACAGGCTTGGGAAAAGGCCATGCTTGTTGGTATTCCATGCGTCCTCAATGAGAAAGTTCTTCTATGGGACAATCCTTCGAACAGTCCACCGCTCCCTGGCCATGGTTGCACGTTGACTCCGCTAGAGTTGCCGACGCTGAGAGGTAGTCGGATTTTGTCTGATGAGCAGTTTAGTAATGGAGTTTGATCATTTAGTACTACTTAGTTATTCTATTTCCATCCCGTAATTTCTCCGCTGCCCACTGTCTTATATATAGGTCTGGGTCGGTGCCAACGAAGATTGGCTTGCATACCTACGGTCGGATACCACCATCATTTTGCACATCCACAGCAGTGTGGCCGTTCCAGTAGACCCCTTCTCCACCATTGGCATCAGCCTTCCGGACTAGCTGGGCTTGAATACGTATGATGATGCCTACATGAGATTGAAGAAGATAGCAATTGAGGACCCGCCGACAAAGCGACGCGGCTACGACGATTACTATCTCATCGCGGTGTTCGACATAAGGATTGTCATCAATGCAAGAGGCAGTAACGGCAGAGGCTGGCGCATGTTGGCGGCGACAGATTTGTACCCCTACATGTTTGAAGATGCCGTGCGCCATCTAGGCTGCATCTTTGCGGTGACAAGCCAGGGGACTCGTTTCGTCTGGTTGCCATCCTACGGTACGTGAGATTATAAACGGAATGCACAAACCATCATTTGCATCCCTAACGGTACTCCATTATTTTCCAGGGACCAGTCATCCCCCGATCAAAATAAGATCGCCGATCCTAGATGTGCATTTGCATCTGCGATTCGGTCTAACCTGGAACCTTGTAGCTGACTTTGGCATATTGGAATCAACTATCACAGTCGTTACCCATGGTACCACTAATGTGGAACATGGTCACACAATCTACCACGATCGGACCGTTACCATCTACCCAGGTATTCCATTTTTTAACCCTCTCGCCTTCTCTTTCATTGTTGTACTAGTACTTACTAGTACTAGTAGGAGTACTTTTTACCTTAGAGGACGCGTATAGCTAGTTAGGCCCTTGAAGACTTGAACCCACTAGCTGCCACCATTTTTGTTTTTCCATGTCTTACTATCTCATCCATGTAGCCAAGAGTGGCTATGTATAATAAGCCGGTTATTTTACTTCCTCTATACCAGAGTAGTACTGTTTGCTGCACAGTATTACTGATCGCCATATTTGAACACAATATTATTATGCATGGACCTTGACTATCAATGTCACCATGTGTCCATATCTGAGATGCCGCGTGTACTAGATGAACGGCGCCGAGTTCGGCCCCCGTGATGCTACGTGGGTGCCGAGGAACACTCTTGGAGAGTACTCGCTTTTCATTGGGGACAGCTACCCCATTGTGAAGCGGATGCCACCTTCCGTGCACGACATGGAAGGCCTGCCATTCATGAAGCATGGTTGTGTCTTCAGTGTGCACCGCCGGATGAACAACATGCTGGGACATGTTATCCCTGATTTATGCCGCTTTAGCTTGGATGAGTCTCCATCGTGTGGAACCGGACTAGAAAGCTGCGACAATGATTCCCGTTGCCCACCGCTATGGATCGTGCCATCCATAAAGAACACCTGGGACTGGAACCTGGAGGAGGACATGTAGCCCATCTATAACGTGTAAGTGGAGTATCGTAAATTGTGAACAGTAGGGTTGTGAATATATGTAGACTAGTCGTGCACAAATTTATCACATTAATTGGAGATGAACTTGTGTGGCATACTGGCATTTGTCCTTTAGAATTTATTACTAGTAAGTGTGTTATGTGTACATGAAACTTGTGTGGTTGTTGCACGGGCTCCAACACACTCTTTAAGAAAAAAAAGGTGCCACAACTTTGGATATACGTGACGTGGTGGCATCATACATTAGCGTCGTTCGCTATAGTTGTAGTACACTCCTACTAGGACGACAACTCCTATAAAACCTTGCGCTTGGCTCTTTGCCTTCAATAGTGACATTTGTAGTGCGCATTGATATGGTACAGTACATGTTAGGCTTGTCTAGAAATTTCAACCCGCGCCTTGTTAGCCCGAAATATTTAAGATATATCTTTGTCTCGTTGTGCTCCGACAACTCCCTCCATCTCAACCCGCGCCTTGCCATTCCGAAATTACAACGCGCGCGAAAACTCCCACCTCCTGTGAAATCCCGACATGTGAAATGCCCGTGGTACCCCTGAACCGAAAGAACCGCCTCAAATCGGTGGGGGGTAATTTCGTAACTTGCCCCACATTTTGGCCAAGTGTGTCCCTAAGCCATGGTTCCCCACTGCCATCCCATCCGCCCACCCATTGATACACCGAGGCCGCGAAAACCCGCGATGAAGCCCCACACCTTGCTCCGTCCGCCACCCAGCCGGAGCCTCTTCCCCGACGACGTCTGTGACGGCCCCGATTCAATCGTCCACTAATCATGCACGCAAATGTGTACGATCAAGATCAGGGACTCATGGGAAGATATCACAACACAACTCTAAAACATAAATAAGTCATACAAACATCATAATACAAGCCAGGGGCCTCGAGGGCTCGAATACAAGTGCTCGATCATAGACGAGTCAGCGGAAGCAACAATATCTGAGCACAGACATAAGTTAAACAAGTTTGCCTTAAGAAGGCTAGCACAAACTGGGATACAGATCGAAAGAGGCGCATGCCTCCTGCCTGGGATCCTCCTAAACTACTCCTGGTCGTCGCCAGCGGGCTGCACGTAGTAGTAGGCACCTCCGGTGTAGTAGTCGTCGTCGACGGTGGCGTCTGGCTCCTGGACTCCAGCATCTGGTTGCGACAACCAGAAAGAAAGGAAAGGGGGAAAAAGGGGGGAGAAAGCAACCGTGAGTACTCATCCAAAGTACTCGCAAGAAAGGAGCTACACTACATATGCATGGGTATATGTGTAAAGGGCCATATCAGTGGACTGAACTGCAGAATGCCAGAATAAGAGGGGGATAGCTAATCCTGTCGAAGACTACGCTTCTGGCAGCCTCCGTCTTGCAGCATGTAGAAGAGAGTAGATTGAAGTCCTCCAAGTAGCATCGCATAGCATAATCCTACCCGGCGATCCTCCCCTCGTCGCCTTGTTAGAAAGCGATCACCGGGTTGTATCTGGCACTTGGAAGGGTGTGTTTTATTAAGTATTCGGTTCTAGTTGTCATAAGGTCAAGGTACAACTCTGGGTCGTCCTTTTACCGAGGGACATGGCTATTCGAATAGATAAACTTCCCTGCAGGGGTGCACCACATAACCCAACACGCTCGATCCCATTTGGCCGGACACACTTTCCTGGGTCATGCCCGGCCTTGGAAGATCAACACGTCGCAGCCACACCTAGGCACAACAGAGAGGTCAGCACGCCGGTCTAAATCCTATGCGCGCAGGGGTCTGGGCCCATCGCCCATTGCACTCCTGCACGTTGCGTACGCGGTCGGAAGCAGACCTAGCAACCTCCATTACAAAGGAAGTCACGTTACGCGGTCCAATCTGGCGCGCGCCGCTCAGTCGCTGACGTCAAGAAGGCTTCGGCTGATACCATGACGTCGAGTGCCCATATCTTTCCCACGTAGTTGGTTAGTGCGTATAGACCAAATGGCCAGACTCAGATCAAATACCAAGATCTCGTTAAGCGTGTTATTATGAAGCAACCGCGGACGCCGATCAGGGCCAGGCCCACCTCTCGCCTAGGTGGTCTCAACCTGCCCTGTCGCTCCGCAACAAAGATCCATACAGAGGGCCGTCGGGACAAAGGTCCTTTCAGCCCCCAATCCGTGAATCACTCGCGGGTACTCTTCGAGCGGACCCGACTTTAGTCACCATCTGTATAGTATGTATATATGTATAGTATATACCCGTGATCACCTCCCGAGTGATCACGGCCCAATAGTATAGCAAGGCAGACTGACAAGAATGAAGGGCCAATGATGATAAATTAGCATCCTATACTAAGCATTTAGGATTGCGGGTAAGGTATCAATGACTGTAGCAACAATGATAGGCTATGCAACAGAATAGGAGTAACCGAACAGTAACATGCTACACTACTCTAATGCAAGCAGTATAGAGAAGAATAGGCGATATCTGGTGATCAAGGGGGGGCTTGCCTGGTTGCTCTGGCAAGAAGGAGGGGTCTTCAACACCGTAGTCGAACTGGGGGTCGTCGGCAACCTTGGGGTTTACCGGAAAGAAGTAACGGAGGGGGAACACAATAAATAATAGAGCAATCAAAGTATCACAAAGTGTAGCATGGTAATAGGCGGTGCTAGAGGTGACCTAACGCAGTAGTAGGTGATACCCGCGAAGTGGGAAAACCTCCAGGAAAGTATCCCCGGTGTTTCGCGTTTTTGGACAGATGAACCGGAGGGGGAAAGTTGCGTGTTTGCTATGCTAGGGATGTGTGGCGGACGAACGGGCTGCGTATCCGAATTCGTCTCGTCGTTCTGAGAAACTTTCATGTAGAAAGTATTTTCATCTGAGCTACGGTTTATTTTATATTAATTTTAAAAGATTTAAAATCATTTTAGGATTAATTTAGTTATTTTAATACAACATTATCCAGAATAGTGTTTGCTGACGTCATCATGACGTCAGCATGACGTCAGCAGTCAGCAGAGGTGTTGACTGGTCAAACTGACGTGTGGGTCCGTTCTGCCATAGGCTGATAACTAATTAACAAGTACTTAGTTTAATTAGCAGGTTAAGTAAATTTAACTAGTTAACTAATCCAGATTTCATTAAGTTAATTAATTAATTAATTAATATTTGTATTTACTTATTTATCTATCTATTTTTAATTCTTGTTTTTTAAACGTTCATGGGGCGTGGGGCCCAGTTTGTCATAGGCCCTAATTAACTTAGGTAGGGCCCGCCGGCAGTGGCACAGCCAGGCAAGGCAGAGGCCGTGGTCGGGCATGCGTGCACGCACAGCGGGGGCGCCGGCAGCCAACCATGACGGCAGCGACGGCGGGGTCGGAACCGGAGCGTGCGAGCGAAGGTGGGACACAGGGGGCCGGCGGCAGTGAGCGGAGCCGGAGCAGGGGTCATG
>LT934120.1:4436032-4500870 GCA_900231445.1 Triticum turgidum subsp. durum | reverse complement strand
GGTCGCCGGCGCTGGCGGGGCGGTGGCTTGGGGATCACCGGAGAAAAAGCTCGGCATAGGGGGGGGGCTAGTGGGATGGCTGGGGCGGCTGCGGACCAGCGGTGGGGAGTGTTTTCAGGGCGGGCGGGGCGGCGCACCGCCGGCCGTGGGCGGCGGGGTGCTGCTGTTTGGCCGGTGGTGGCTGGTGGCTCAAGGGGGTGGAGGTTGAAGATGAACTCCAGGCCCTTGGTTTCGTATCCAACGGCTGCAAAATCTACTGACCAGAGATGAAAAAGTCAGTCGACCAATGTGTAGCCTCACCTTGCTAGTGCGTTTGGTTTCGACAACAAAATTCAGTTTCGACAGCAAAATTCAGCTTTGACAGTTAAGTTCAGTTTCAAAAGTTAAATTCAGTTTCGATAGTTAAGTTCAGAGATGAGCGGCTGATGTATTTTACATCTAGCACTTATTTATCTCTACGCGTTTGAGCTATGCATTTGTCGATGGCCCTGTGAGTTGAGCTAGTAGGGCAGTGGCCTGGGTCCAAAGTAATAGAAGTAGCACAAAAACATTTTTTTAGTGTAGGCTTTTCCTTGCTCAAGCCTGCCTACTAGAATCGCCAGTGCTTGAAACGAAAAGTGAATGAAAAACATAGGAATTGGAAAGTTTCCTATGGCACTAGTATTCATGAATTTGGTTCAAAGGAATGGAGCAAAGGAAAACTGTAGGATTTGTTCCTTTAGTATCTCCTTGAAATAAAAATCGTAGGAATTTTAATTTTCACTTGTCCTCCTTTTCAAATTCCTATTCATGAAGCACACGACTAAGAGATAGTAGCATTATAACCGTACATTTTCTTGTGGTTTGACTTAATCTCACCATGCTTCTTTGCATCCTGTGATCTTCCAATTGTTGTGAATCAAACACCCAGATTGGCAGAAATCCTGTGTTTTTAAATTCTCTGTTTTGCACATGCATTCCTATCCTATTCCTGTCTATTTCCTATCCCTGCATTGTTGGAATCCTCCAATTCAAACGAGCCCTTACAGAAATACTCCTCTTACAAATAGTTGTCAAAGAAAACCTTGCGTGGTTTGTCCCGCTCCTGCTGCGCCGTCGTCCACCCCAGCTCAGCTGCTCCAACGACAAAAGGCTCCAGCACAGCAGGGATCCGGCCTCCAGACTGTCTTTCACCGCCTCAGATCTTCTTCCCCGCCGCCGGCAGCCATGAAAACTGCATTACCATCATCAACCGAGCAAAGGACCTCAAGGACTAAACGGGTCCGCAAGAGAGGTCGCACTCATTCGTGTTTACGTTATGCATCACTTAATATTACATGCTACTTTATCGTCATGTTCACTGATTAGACTCTGAGTCAGCTCCAAACTAATGGTCAAACTTGAGTTTTTAAATGGTTGTGGGGTAAATATTGATACGTCTCCAACGTATATACTGTTCCAAACACTTTTTCCCTTGTTTTGGACTCTAACTTGCATGATTTGAATGAAACTAACCCGGACTGACGCTGTTTTCAGCACAACTGCCATGGTGTTGTTTATTGTGCAGAAAACAAAAGTTCTCGAAATGACCTAAAAATCCACGGAGATAACTTTTGGAAAATATAAAAAGTATTGGCAAAAGAATCAAGGCCAGGGGGCCCACACCCTGTCCACGAGGGTGGGGGGCGCGCCCCCTCCCCCTGGGCGCGCCCCCTGTCTCATGGGCCCCCTGATGCTCCACCGACCTCAACTCCAACTCTATATATTCCGTTTAATTCGCGGAGAAAAAAATCAGAGAGAAAGTTTCATCACGTTTTACGATACGGAGCCGCCGCCATGCACTAATCTCTCTCGGGAGGGCTGATTTGGAGTCCGTTCGGGGCTCCGGAGAGGGGATTCGTCGTCGTCGTCATCATCAACCATCCTCCATCACCAAATTCATGACGCTCACCGCCGTGCGTGAGTAATTCCATAGTAGGCTTGCTGGACCGTGATGGGTTGGATGAGATTTACCATGTAATCAAGTTAGTTTTGTTAGGGTTTGATCCCTAGTATCCACTATGTTCTGAGATTAATGTTGCTATGACTTTGCTATGCTTAATGCTTGTCACTAGGGCCCGAGTGCCATGATTTCAGATCTGAACCTATTATGTTTTCATGAATATATGTGAGTTCTTGATCCTATCTTGCAAGTCTATAGTCACCTATTATGTGTTATGATCTGACAACCCCGAAGTGACAATAATCGGGATACTTCTCGGTGATGACCGTAGTTTGAGGAGTTCATGTATTCACTATGTGTTAATGCTTTGGTCCAGTAATCTATTAAAAGGAGGCCTTAATATCCCTTAGTTTCCACTAGGACCCCGCTGTCACGGGAGGGTAGGACAAAAGATGTCATGCAAGTTCTTTTCCATAAGCAAGTATGACTATATTCGGAATACATGCCTACATTACATTGATGAACTGGAGTTAGTTGTGTGTCACCCTATGTTATAACTATTACATGAGGAATCGCATCTGACATAATTATCCATCACTGATCCAATGCCTACGAGCTTTTCACATATTGTGCTTTGCTTATTTACTTTACCGTTGCTACTGTTACAACTGCTACAAAACTGCTATCGTTACTTTTGCCACTGTTACCATTACTATCATACTACTTTGCTACTAAATACTTTCTGCAGATACTAAGTTATCCAAGTGTGGTTGAATTGACAACTCAACTGCTAATACTTGAGAATATTCTTTGGCTCCCCTTGTGTCGAATCAATAAATTTGGGTTGAATACTCTACCCTCGAAAACTATTGCGATCCCCTATACTTGTGGGTTATCAAGACTATTTTCTGGTGCCGTTGCTGGGGAGCATAGCTCTATTCTTTGAGTCACTTGGGATTTATATCTGCTGATCACTATGAAGAACTTGAAAGACGAAAGAACTAAGATTTTTCCCTCAACTACAAGGGGAGGTAAGGAACTGCCATCTAGCTCTGTACTAGATTCTCTATCTGTTTTGAGTAAGCTTGCGGCACCTAAACCTGCTACTGCTATGAATTCTGATATATCGCATGCTATTGATGATGCCACTTCTGCTATGCATGATAATTATGATGAAACGACTTATGTGCTTGATACTACTATGCCATTAGGTGAATATCTTGATGAACAACTTGCTAGGGTTAGAGAAAATGAAATTATTGAAGATGAAATTATTGATGATAGTGATGATGAAGGTTCTCCCCCTAAGTATGAATTGCCCGTTGTTCCAGAGGGTTATGTTATGGATGAAGAAACTGCTAGAGATCTTCTTGCTTGCAATGATAGATCTGATCTTAAGAAGTTACTAGCTAAACTTAAACATAAAACTCTGAATGCTAGAATGAAATATGACCCTGCTTTTGCTACTTCACCTATCTTTGTTACTGATAAGGATTATGAATTCTCTGTTGATCCTGAAATAATTACTTTGGTTGAATCTGATCCTTTTTATGGCTATGAATCTGAAACTGTTGTGGCACATCTTACCAAGTTGAATGATATAGCCACCATGTTTACTAATGATGAGAAGTCTCGCTATTATTATATCCTTAATATATTTCCATTCTCATTGAAGGGTGATGCTAAAACTTGGTTTAATTCTCTTGATCCTGGTTGTGTGCGTAGTCCCCAGGATATGATTTATTACTTCTCTGCTAAATATTTCCCTGCTCATAAGAAACAAGCTGCCTTGCGGGAAATATATAGTTTTGTGCAAATCGAAGAAGAGAGTCTCTGATAAGCTTGGGGGAGGCTTCTCCAATTACTTAATGCTTTGTCTGATCATCCTCTTAAGAAAAATGAAATACTTGATATCTTTTATAATGGACTAACCGATGCTTCCAAGGACCACTTGGATAGTTGTGCTGGTTGCGTTTTCAGGGAAAGAACAGTCGACCAAGCTGAAGTGTTATTGAATAATATGTTGACTAATGAAAATAATTGGACTCTTCCTGAGCCAACTCCTGAGCCTATTCTTAAACCAGTTCCGAAGAAGAGGGGTGTCCTATTTCTCAGTCCTGAAGATATGCAAGAGGCAAAGAAATCAATGAAAGAAAAAGGTATTAACGTTGAAGATGTTAAGAATTTGCCTCCTATTAAAGAAATACATGGTCTTAATATACCGCCTGTTGAAGAAACACATTGTCTTGAAACCCGACACAGGTAGTAAAGGTAAATTCTCTCTATAGATATGCTAAAGTTGAAATCCCGTCTATTAAATTTCATAGCCAATGCTTAGATGAATTTGATGACTTTATGTCTAGGCAAGAAAGTTTTAATGCTTATGTTGGTAGAGAATTAAAGAGTAATGCTTTCATGATAGGACGCTTGAGCGATTATATGGCTAGAGTTAAAGGTGAACTTAAACTCATTAGCAAATATGCTTCTATGGTTACCACTCAAGCTGAACAAGTACTTAGAGCTCAAAGTCATTTGCTCGATGAATTAAATAATAAACATGACTTTGCTGTCAGAGTGGCTACTAGAACTGGTAGAATGACTCAGGAACCTTTGTATCCTGAAGGCCACCCTAAGAGAATCGAACAGGACTCTCAGAGAAATAATTTAGATGCACCTAGTTCTTCTAAAAGGAAGAAAAAGAAAAATGATAGGACTTTGCATGCTTCTAGTGAACCTGTTATAGACACACTTGAGAATCCCAATGATATTTCTATTTCTGATGCTTAAACACAATCAGGTGATGAACATGAACCTAGTGATAATGTTAATGATAATGTTCATGTTGATGCTCAACCTAGCAATAATAATGATGTAGAGATTGAACCTGCTGTTGATCTTGATAACCCACAATCAAAGAGTCAACGTTATGATAAAAGAGATTTTGTTGTTAGGAAGCACGGTAGAGAAAGAGAACCATGGGTTCAGAAACTCATGCCATTTCCTCCTAAACCATCCAAGACAAAGGATGATGAGGATTTTGAGCGCTTTGCTGAAATGATTAGACCTATCTTCTTACGTATGTGCTTAACTGATATGCTTAAAGTAAATCCTTATGCTAAATATATGAAGGATATCATTACAAATAAAAGAAAGATACCGGAAGCTGAAATTTCCACCATGCTTGCTAATTATACTTTTAAAGGTGGAATACCTAAGAAACTTAGAGACCCAGGAGTACCAACTATACCATGCTCCATTAAAGAAACTATGTTAAAAAAGCTTTAATGGATCTTGGAGCCGGTGTTAGTGTTATGCCTCTCTCTTTATATCGTAGACTTGAATTGAATAAGTTGACACCTACTGAAATATCTTCACAAATGGCTGATAAATCAACTGCTATACCCGTCGGTATTTGTGAGGATGTGCCTGTTGTGGTTGCAAATGTCACTATCTTAACGGACTTTGTTATTCTTGATATTCCTGAGGACGATAGTATCTCAATTATCCTTGGTAGACCCTTTTTGAATACTGCAGGGGCTGTTATTGATTGCAACAAAGGCAATGTCACTTTTCATGTTAATGGTAATGAGCATACAGTACACTTTACGAGGAAACAACCTCAAGTTCATAGTATCAATTCTATTGGAAAAATTCCAACTATCATTATTGGAGGTTTTGAATTTCCTCTTCCTACTGTCAAGAAAAAGTATGATATTCTTATTGTTGGGGATGTTCATATCCCCGTTGAGGTATCCTAGTGTTATTCAATATTTCTCCGGTTCCATGCTATTCGGAATGAGTTTGTTAACAAGACTTGATCAACCTTGTTAGTGGATTCCTTTTGATGATCATGAGATGGATGAAACAAGAAGGCACAACCTTCTGTACCCTCTTTTTACTTTCTGTTATTTAGAATAAATAAAGCAAAAATAGTATTATCTGTCTGTTTTCTGAATTATCCGTGCAATAAAAAAATATCCCAAAAATAATAGTGCTCAAAATGCCCTGCAAATTTAGTATGATTTTTATGGAATATTTGAGGATTTTAGGCACTGAGAACACAGCAGGGGGCAAGCACCTGGCCAGGAGGGTGGAGCGCGCGCCCACTCCCCCTGGGCGCGCCCCCCTGTCTCGTGGGCCCATGGTGGCCCCCCTCCACTTATTCCTGCACCCACACACTCCATCTTCCTCCCCAAAAAATCCCCATCCAGCTCAAGCACGAGTTCTAGCTCATTTTGCTACGATTTTCGATCTCCTTGCTCAAAGCTCCATTCAAAAAACTGCTTTGGGAGATTGTTGCTTGGTATGTGACTCCTCCATTGGTCCAATTAGTTTTTGTCCTAGTGCTTTATTCATTGCAAATTTTTGCTGCATAGGTGACCCTGTTCTTGAGCTTGCATGTCAAATTTATGAGGTCCCAAGTAATTCTAATGCATGATATAGGCTCTAGGCACTTGTGGGAGTAGTTGCTATCAATCTTGTTTAGTTTGATTCACTTTTATTTTGAAGTTACTAAAAATCTCAGAAATTTTTCAGAGGAAGAAATATGTCCAGGAAAATGTACCAAGGTGGTTCCTCAACAAAGAGAGGGCCCAGGCGTGCTATGCGTGAGCAAGACGATGAACCACCAAGGGAAGCTGAAGTGCAGTCTTGTGAATGGCCGTCAGAAGAGTTTATGGTCAATGCAGGCATCAAGGATGAATTTGACGCATATGTGTGTAATGCCGATCTTTAGGACTTCATACAAGATAAGTGTCCTCAGTACTACCAATTGATTGATTCATTTATGAGAAGATTCAAATATACATCTTCGCGTAATTCTCAGAATGTCCTGTTTGATATTTATGATCAATCTTATACCATGGACTTAGAAGATTTTACAACTGCTTGCAAACTCCCACAGTGGGGCAATGTTAATGAACCCCACAAATCTAAATATAAAGACTTTCTTGCTAGTATCACTGTGGGAGAATCTAGGGATATAGCACAAGCTACCATAGGGAGCATTCATTTTCCTGCTATACATTATTTTGCTCTCTTCATTGGTAGATGCATTAATGGTAAAGATGAAGCATGTCACATGTGTGTCCCTGATCTTTGTGTCCTCAAGAGCGTTGTATTAGGTAATAAAGATTATAACTTGGGGGCAATAGTTTCACGTAGGTTGCATAATAATGGTATATCTGGAGATTTATTTGGAGGAATTTATGCGACCCGTGTTGCTAATTATGTTGGTATATCCCCACATGAGGGTGATATAGAGTTGCCTGCCACTTATTTAGATTTTGACGCTATGGTCAGGCATCGTTTTCTTGTGAGGAATGAACAATTCCTCCAGTATTGACTAATCTTTGACAGACGTCGCGTTGTCCATGTTACTCTCCCTGCTCCTTCCCTTTTTGATTACCAGGCAAAATGAAGATATGTTGTCACCAGGGAGGAGGCAGCCGAACACGAGAGGAGAGCGGAGGCAGCTCTCCAACATGCCGCAGCCCAGGAGGCATTGGCTACTGCATCTTAGTACGACACCAGGTTATAACTTTGGATATCAGCCAGGCTACCCCTAGCATTAAACAAACTTAGGCCAAAAGCCTAAGCTTGGGGGAGTACCTATTTCTCACCGACTTTACATTCATGATCACACACTATTCCAGTTGTCGGTGCTCATACTCTTTCATTGTATTATCCGTGCTAGTTTAATTAATTTTTCTAGCTTTCTTCTTGTGTGTTTGATAAACCTTAAGAAAACCAAAAAATAGTTAGTTTACTTTCCATGCTTGTAGTAGTAATTAAAAAGAAAACCCAAAAAGATTTCTCGTTCTTCTTTTGCTCGTTGGGAGCTTTCCCGTGTAAATAGTTTTATTTCTTTTCTTTCTTTTGGGGGTCAAGAGTAGAAGACCATATTGAAAATGTTTAATGGCTCTCATATGCATGATTGTTGATTTAACTTAGAGCCCATATTACCTTGTCTTCTCTCTTGAATTGAATGCTTGCAGATTCCAGCTTAGTCCAATGCACGTGCACTATTATTATCATACACACCGTTCGGTCGTGCAAGTGAAAGGCAATAATGATGATATATGATGGACTGATTGAGATGAGAAAAGCTGGTATGAACTCGACCTCTCTTGTTTTTGTAGATATGATGAGTTCATCGTTCCTGATTCAGCTTATTATGAATAAACATGTTTGCAATGACAATTAGAGATCATAGTTACTTATGCCATGCTTAATTAGCTAGGAGCTTATAATGGTTTACCTTGCGTGCCAACATGCTATTAAAATGGTTATGATGTGGTATGATGGGATGGTATCCTCCTTTGAATGATTCGAGTGACTTGACTTGGCACATGTTCACACATGTAGTTGAAACAAATCAACATAGCATTCACGATATTTATGTTGATGGTGGATTATATCCTACTCATGCTTGCACTCGATGTTGATTAATTTTAATGCATGTTCATGACTGTTGTCGCTCTCTCAGTTGGTCGCTTCCCAGTCTCTTGCTAGCCTTCACCTGTACTAAGCGGGAATACTGTTTGTGCATCCAAACTCCATAAACCCCAAAGTTATTCCATATGGGTCCACCATACCTTCCTATATGCGGTATCTACCTGCCGTTCCAAGTAAATTTGTATGTGCCAAACTCCAAACCTTCAAATGAAATTCTGTTTTGTATGCTCGAGCAGCTCATGTTTCAACTAGGGTTGTCTGTATCTTCCAAGATAGGTGGGTTATTCTCAAGGGGAGTGGACTCCTCTCCTCATTGTAACCGGGATGCCCAGTCCCATGGTCAAAAAAAGATCAAAGAAAATCAAAATAATTAAAACAAAACTCCCCCAGGACTGTTGTTGGTATGGATGGTACCCCGTTGTTTCGGGTGGCCATGGAGTGTGCTTGTTGGTGGTGGGGGAGTATAAACTTTTACCATTCTATTTGGGAACCGCCTATAATGTATGTAGCATGGAAGATATCGCCATCTCATAGTTGTTGCATTGACAGTGAAAGTATACTGCTCAAAATGTTATTCAGCTCTATTTTAAAATCGAGCTCTGGCACCTCTACAAATCCCTGCTTCCCTCTACGAAGGGCCTATCTATTTACTTTTATGTTGAGTCATCACCCTCTTATTAAAAAGCACCCGCTGGAGAGCACACTGTCATTTGCATTCATTACTATTAATTTATATATGACTTGACTGGATCTCTTTTACCATGAATTACAATGTTTAGTCAGTCCTTGATCTTTAAAGGTGCTCTGCATTTATGTTTTGCGGTCTCAGAAAGGGCTAGCGAGATACCATCTTGTTATATCATATTATGATTGTTTTGAGAAAGTGTTGTCATCCGAGATTTATTATTATTACTCGCTAGTTGATTATGCCATTGATATGAGTAAACATGAGACCTAAGTGTTATTGTGAATATGGTTAGTCCATAATCTTTGCAGAAAACTTGAATGATGGCTTTACATATTTACAACAACAAGAGCAAACAGAGTTTGTAAAAGTTATTCTTTATCACTTTCAGCTTATCAACTGAATTGCTTGAGGACAAGCAAAGGTTTAATCTTGGGGGAGTTGATACGTCTCCAACGTATCTACTTTTCCAAACACTTTTGCCCTTGTTTTGGACTCTAAGGGCATCTCCAGCCGCCCCCCCAAGACGCCCCCCACGGCCGCTTTTTGGGCGCCGGCAGTAAAATATTCTTCCAGTCGCGCCCCCAAAGCCTCACTTTTCGCCGGATTTAGATAAAATTGACGCCGGCAGTCTCACCCGAAACCCAGCCCCCCGGGGAGCAGCTAGGCATGCTGGAGATTCCTTTTTCAACGCACAGGCCCACTGCCAGCCCCTCCCTCTCTCCCCTATCTCTCCTCTCTCCTCTCATTTCTCTCTTTTCTCTCTCCTTTCACCACCTACCACGGCGCACATGGCCGGGGCGGGGCTCCGCTCGCGCCGCCTCCCCCGTGGCTCCGGTGGCCTCCCTCAGCCGGCCGCCTGCGGCGCCGCGCCCGGTCTCCCGCGCCACCCCGCCGGCCTCTCGAGCTCCCTACCGGGTAGCCGCGCCTCCAGCCGCGTCCCTGCGCCCTCCCGCTGGCCTCCCGAGCCCCTGCCGAGGCCGGAGCAGGCAAGGCCGGGACGGGCGAGGCCGGGGCTGGCGAGGCTGGAGCAGGCAAGGCCGGGGCGGAGGAGGAGCGCGCATGGCCGGGCAGAGGTGGGGCGGCGCGGAGCGGCCGGAGGTGACGCACGCCAACACGGGCGGCTTCCAGATCTGGCCGGTCTTCATGTGCGGCGACAGTTCTTGCCGTGGCTAGACGCGGCGTCTTCCTGCGGTCCGCGGAGCTCTACGTGAGCGCACCCGCATCGCCTCCTCAGTCACCGGCTACGAGGCCGCGTTCCTCACCATCCCACAGGGTTCGCCGTCCGTGCGCTGCGTTGGGCCGGCGTCCTGCTGCTGCTCCTAGGCCCCGGCGCGGAGCCTATAGCTGATCGGGGCCGAGCTCGAGGGTGTCTGGCGCGCGGGAGAGCCGGCACGAGGTGGAGTCCGGCGTGGCCGCGGTGGCCGCAGACGACGAGCGGTGCTCGGAGGTGGGCACTGCCTATGGGCGGGCACGCGGTGGACGCGGCCGTGGCAGCGGTGCTGTGCCTGGGCATGGTGCACCCGATGTTGAGCGGCCTCGGTCTGGCCGGCGTCCTACCGCTCGCCACGCGTCCGGTGGATGAGACATGGATGGGAGCATGGCTGGGAACACTCTCGCCCCCAGTGTTAAAATATCCGCCGGTAGCCCCCCAGGCGGCGAGAAAAATGCCTCCTGGGGGGCTCAACGGCTGGAGATGCCCTAACTTGCATGATTTGAATGAAACTAACCCAGACTGATGCTGTTTTCAGCAGTACTGCCACGGTGTTGTTTATTGTGCAGAAAACAAAAGTTCTCGGAATGACCTAAAAATCCACGGAGATAACTTTTGGAAAATATAAAAAATACTGGCGAAAGAATCAAGGCCAGGGGGCCCACACCCTGTCCACGAGGGTGGGGGCGCCCCCTCCCCCTGGGCGCGCCCCTTGTCTCGTGGGCCCCCTGACGCTCCACCGACCTCAACTCCAACTCTATATATTCTGTTTCGCGGAGAAAAAAATCAGAGAGAAAGTTTCATCGCGTTTTGCGATACAGAGTTGCTGCCAAGCCCTAATCTCTCCCGGGAGGGCTGATCTAGAGTCTGTTCGGGTCTCCGGAGAGGGGGATTCGTCGCCGTCATCATCATCAACCATCCTCCATCACCAATTTCATGATGCTCACCGCCGTGCGTGAGTAATTCCATCATAGGCTTGCTGGACGGTGATGGGTTGGATGAGATTTACCATGTAATCAAGTTAGTTTTGTTAGGGTTTGATCCCTAGTATCCACTATGTTCTAAGATTGATGTTGCTATGACTTTGCTATGCTTAATGCTTGTCACTAGGGCCCGAGTGCCATGATTTCAGGTCTGAACCTATTATGTTTTCATGAATATATGTGAGTTCTTGATCCTATCTTGCAAGTCTATAGTCACCTATTATGTGTTATGATCCGACAACCCCGAAGTGACAATAATTGGGATACTTCTCGGTGATGAGCGTAGTTTTGGGAGTTCATGTATTCACTATGTGTTATGCTTTGGTCCGGTACTCTATTAAGAGGAGGCCTTAATATCCCTTAGTTTCCACTAGGACCCCGCTGCCATGGGAGGGTAGGACAAAAGATGTCATGCAAGTTCTTTTCCATAAGCACGTATGACTATATTTGGAATACATGCCTACATTACATTGATGAACTGGAGCTAGTTCTGTGTCACCCTATGTTATAACTATTACATGAGGAATCGCATCTGACATAATTATCCATCACTGAGCCAATGCCTACGAGCTTTTCACATATTGTGCCTTGCTTATTTACTTTACCATTGCTACTGTTACAACTGCTACAAAACTGGTATCGTTACTTTTGCCATTGTTACCATTACTATCATACTACTTTGCTACTAAATACTTTGCTGCAGATACTAAGTTATCCAGGTGTGGTTGAATTGACAACTCAACTGCTAATACTTGAGAATATTCTTTGGCTCCCCTTGTGTCGAATCAATAAATTTGGGATGAATACTCTACCCTCAAAAACTGTTGTGATCCCCTATACTTCTGGGTTATCACATATCGGGGCCGCAATCAATAGTATCTATCTACTATCTGGTTAATCTCCGGTGTCTATTATGAGTTTCATGTTGGGTGGGAAACAAACAGTAAAGAAGCCATTATCTGTATTTTTTAACTGAAGCCATTATCTGCCTGCTATTATTGGTTTTGGGTCTATCCACAGGTTGCTACCATCACTCTGGATTTCTGCATGCACTCCTTACATAATCTCACTATGTTTTATTCCTATACATGACAGTTATTGTAAACAATGGAACTGAACATGTAGAGCAAAAGAGACGAGCCTTGCATGGCAACAAAATTTCATGCAGATGTCGCTCCATGGTAGACGCAAAGGCAGCCCCCCTCCACGCATTTCAGATTGTAATTGAGAGGAAAATATCTATTCTAAGGGAGATTCAGAAGGAGAAGACAACTCCTATTTACCCCCTGAGGTCTTCGCTCTAACTTGGCATGCTGATGTTGGTTATATCATGCATATCATGCCTTGCATTGCTTACTTTATACATCAAATATGTCATCTGCTTAGTTTAGACATACTTTGTGCGAATGCCATCTTTGTAATTAGTTTATTCATCATTTATGTGAATTATGCAACGCCATCCTATTTAGCCAGGCATCATATATGTGAATTTTGCAATGCCATCCTTCTTAGTCAGTCATCTTATATGTAAATTATATCAGGCAATCCTTTTTTTCGTTACATATTACATTTGTCAACAATGTTAGTACATTCAACTGCTCTTCGTGTGCATCAGCCATTTGACACGGTGATGGCAAATTCTAGAGTGAAAACAAGGTCTTCAGAGCAGACTATGTTATCTGATGAAGCGCATATCTCGCTGGTTATGGATAGCTCCTCAGAGGAGGATTCAGAGACAGATGACCAGTCCTATTTCCCCCCTGAGGTCTATACTCAAACTTGGCAGGGTTATATTACCCATGTCATGCATGTTATCTTGCATTGCTTAGTTTTTACATCATATATGAATTGCCATCTGCTTACTTGCTTACTATGTAAATCATATATTTGAATTATATCATGCCTTCATGTTTACATAGTACATACACATCATCTATCTGAATTATGGCATGGCAACCCATTTAATAAGGACATCATATAGTTATATCATCTTATCTTGTTTAGTGTTTACAGTCATCATATTTTGAATTATGGCATTCTATCCGTGAATGTATGTGAATTATGGCATGCCAACCTATTTAATAAACACATTATATAGTTATATCATGTCATCCTGTTTACATAGTCATCATATTTTGAACTATGTCTTTCCATGTTTTTTAGTTAGCCATCATAATGTGAAATTGTGTCATGCTATCCTGTTTAGTTAGCCATCATATATGTGAAATTGTGTCATGCTATCCTGTCTGCTTAGACAACATAAATAGAATTATTTCATGCCCTCTTTTATTCCCCACTATCCATTGCACCTGTCTATCATACAATGTCTATACTTTCAATTACTTTTCTTGTTTATGAGCCATTTGAATTAGAGAGGGTGGTGGCAGTATCTAAGGGAGTAACAACACGGTCTTCAGAAAAGATAGTGCTACCCGTTGATGCAGATAGAACCACGGTTGTACTTGCCCAAGGACTAGATCCACCACACATAACCCAGACTCTCGCAGATTGTACCCCTGCCCAGTTGGACAGAGAACCAGCTACACCCCTTCTAACCCCAACCCCGGTAGATAGTAACCCAGTTCTAGTTGACACAGCACCGTCTCCACCATAGAGCACCCAAACACGAGCAGTTAGTAAGGGAACTGCAATGCCCAAAGCACGAGGACCACCACTCTGAATCCCAACTCAACGCTTAAAGGAGAAGAAGATTTGTTCTCAGGTAAGGTTCTGTAGCTATGGTTCATACTCCTTTGCTCTTGCATTACTATATTTACTCATACCAACTATTTTCAAATTTGAAGGATGGAATAGAAACTCCAATGGTGCAACAGGTATGTTTTAAACCTGTTTCTTTAACTGGTTTGCTGTTGTAACCTGCTCTATGTTGATTTCAGTTTCAAATGAATAAACAGTTATGTTCTCATGTCATGCGCATTACAAGTGTTGTTATTGCTCTATAGTTTCCCACACTTATATTCTGCCTATTCTGCTTTTTCTTGACAAATATTATTTGAATTGTGTCTCTATCTTGATTTGGCAACAAAAACTAGAATGATATAGACCATAAAGTGACCATGGTACATAGATATATGTTTGTTTCATGCTGTTATCCTGTCCACTTTACTACTGAACTCATTTACCAAAATGAGTTTCATATACAACATGGTAAACCTGTGATGTGTCTGCTTGTTTCTCTTTTAGAATGCGGACAAAATATTGGAGAACAGTATCGCATTATGCAATGGTAAAGGAAGTAATGCAGATAAGGTTCAAGATAGTGAGACATCCCTGTTGGTCTCCAAGGAAGCTGATAAAAACTATCTTAACGACAGTGAGAGAACCCAAAAGTCATGTCTTGATGTAGTGTTCGAGTTACTGGCCACTATTGCTGGCACAAGCTCTTCGAACTCGCTTCCTAAATCAGTTCGTCTTCTTGAGTCTCAACCTCAAGTTGAAAGACATCGATCAGATGTGCTGCAACAGGAAGCTGAAGGACTGAGGAAGTCCCTGCAGAATTCAGATGCATATTTCCCAGTGCAACAGCAAGCGCCGGAGGATTTAAGCGCCAAACAAGAGAAAGTTAATAAGCTTGCTAAGCATCTTGCCAGCATTATGGGTACCCAGTATATTGTTTCTTGAGATCTTCTGAGGTGGTTTCAGTTCTGGATTTGTTTTGCTGCGGTGTTTATTTGTGCTGGTCGCCAACTTTGACAACTAGTGTATATGATATGCTGCTTTGTTCCCTATATTTGCACTGGTGGCGAACTTTGATGCCCAGTGGATGTAATACGTGTAATAGCCGTGATAGCCTAGCGTTAGTTGCTTGCTTATTTATTTCCTTGTTGTCTTGTTTATTTGTTTGCTTGTAGTCATTGCAGTTCTTTTTCTGGGGTTTGCTAGCGGCTGCAATAACCTATTTTTTAAAACTAGGCCACAATAACCATGGGCTAATATTTACTGTAGTGACACTGGGCCTCCTATGGGCCATAGAAACAGTGGGCCTTCTATGGGCTGTAGAAACAATGGGCCTTCTACGGGCCGTAGAAACAATGGGCCTTCTATGGGCCGTAGAAACAATGGGCCTTCTACGGGTCGTATCATCAATGGGCCTTATACGGGCCGTATGATCGATTGGCTAAACATGGGCCAATAACAGACCGCATTATGGCCTTAAACGGGCTAGAATTCGAATCGTCCATTCATGGGCCGACCATAACGGGCCATCGTTAATAGGCCGTATTTGATGACGCTATGAAAACGGCCCAACGTATTAACGGACCACAAATGGGCCGACTGTAACCACGGGCTGAATTTGGCCCACAAGCAGAAAATGACAGTAACGAATGCTGGAAATGAGCCCAAGAATAAATGGGCTCTGAGAAGGCCGAAAGATAACATGGGCTGGGAACGGCCCAACGGAATAACGGGCCATTAATGGGTACAAAGTGATACACTGTTCATTACAGGCCAGTTCCACCACGGGCCGTTAATGGGTGTAAAGTGATGCACTGTTCATTATGGGCCAGTTTCACTACGGGTCGTTAATGGGCCAAGAGTTACAAAGGGCCTCATATGGGCCGAAAGACGTCATGGGCCATACATGGGCCAGAAGTGAAAATGGTCTGGAATCATATTGGATGGCCCAGATGGCACTACTAGGCCTAATTCGGATAGGGCATAACGGGCCTTGGGTTAGCGGGTTGTAAATGGGCTATATGCGAACAGGTCGGTAACATGCTTTCCATGGGCCAGCCCGCCACCTTTTGACCAAGTCAAACGGGCCGGCCTTTTCACAGGAATGGGCCTCTGTTAGGCCGTGCAACATGTCGACGTATCATAGGCGCCTTCTGTCCAATGAGTGGATGACATCTGTCCCAACAATGAGCCTACACGTGTTTCCTCCAGCCAATGATGATTTTACACGTGGAAAATCCCCATTGGTCGGGGCTGTTAACGGGTTATCGGATCCAAAACCCGACCCGATAGCTTAACGGCATTCCGTTACGGTGGATGCCACGTGTCGGTCACCCTTGACGAAAGCACTTCTGTGACGCACGGTTTATCGTCATGGAAGTGGACACTTCCGTGATGATAATTTTGGTAATGTCATGGAACACTTCTATGACAGCACATGTATGACTATCTTGATTTTGTCATAAAATGCATTTGTCCGCTTTGGGTTCGAGCTTTTCTGGCTGAAGCCTTAGATCCGAAGGCAAAGTGTTTGTCGCTAAGAACGGGTCCTTTCTCGAGAAAGAGTTTCTCTCAAAAGAATTGAGTGGGAGGAAAATAGAACTTGATGAGGTTATTGAGCCTTTACTTCAACTAGTGAGTAGTGCAGCGCAGAAAGATGTTTCTGTGACACCTACGTTAGTTGAAGAGGAAGATAATGATGGTGACCATGAAGTTTCATATCAAGTTACTATTGAACCTCATAGGTCGACAAGGATACGTACTGCTCCTGAGTGGTACGGTAACCCTGTCTTGGAGGTCATGTTGTTGGACAGCAACAACAATGGACCTACAAGCTATGGAGAAGCGATGGTGGGCCCGGTTTCCGACAAATGGTTAGAGGCCATGAAATCCGAGATGGGATCCATGTATGAAAACAAAGTATGGACTTGGAAGTATTACCTAAAGGGCGAAAGGCCATTCAAAATAAATGGATCTTCAAGAAGAAGACGGATGCGGACGGTAATGTCATTGTCTATAAAGCTCGAGTTGTGGCAAAGGGGTTTCACAAGTTCAAGGAGTTGACTACAATGAGACTTTCTCACCCGTAGCGATGCTTAAGTCCTTCAGAATCATGTTGGCAATAGCTGCATTTTTCGCTTATGAAATCTAGCGGATGGATGTCAAAACAGCGTTCCTTAACGATTTCCTTAAGGAAGAGTTGTATATGATGCAACCAGAAGGTTTTGTCAATCCAGAGAATGCTGACAAAGTGTGCAAGCTCTAGCAATCCATTTATGGACTGGTGCAAGCATATCAGAGTTGGAATATTAGCTTTGATGAGGTGATCAAAGTGTTTGGATTTATACAAGTTTATGGAGAAGCTTCTATTTACAAGAAAGTGAGTGGGATCTCTATAACGTTTCTGGTGTTATATGTGGATGACATATTGCTGATTGGAAATAATATAGAACTTTTGGAAAACATGGAGGAATATTTGAACAAGAGTTTTTCAATGAAGGACCTAGGAGAAGCTGCGTTCATATTAGGCATCAAGATCTATAGAGATAGATCAAGATGTTTGATAAGACTTTCACAAAGCACATACCTTGATAAGATTTTGAAGAAGTTATAACTGGATCAGTCCAAGAAGTGGTTCTTGCCTATTTTGCAAGGTGTGAAGTTGAGTCAGACTCAATGCCCGACGACTACAGAGGATAGAGAAAAGATGAGTGTCATCCCCTATGCCTCTGCCATAGGCTCTATCGCGATGCTCTACACAAGACCGGATGTTATCCTTGCCATAAGTATGGCCGGAAGGTTTCAAAGTAATCCAGGAGTGGATCATTGGACAGCGGTGAAGAATATCCTTAAGTACCTGAAAAGGACTAAGGAAATGTTTCTCGTTTATGGAGGTGATCAAGAGCTCATCATAAAAGGGTTACGTCGATGCAAGCTTTAACACTGATCTGGATCACTCTAAGTCTCAAACCAGATACGTATATATTCTAAATGGGGAGCGGTAAGCTGGTGCAGTTCCAAGCAAAGCGTGGTAGCTGATTCTACATGTGAAGCGGAGTACATAGCTGCCTCAGAGGCAGTAAAGGAAGGTGTCTGGAGTTGTGCCCAGTGCACTGGACCCGATGACTCTGTTCGGTGACAACACTCGTGCCATTGCTCTAGCCAAGGAACCAAGGTTTCACAAGAGGACCAGACACATAAAGCGAAGCTTCAGTTCCATCTGCGATTACATCAAGGAGGAAGACATAAACATTTGCAAAGTGCACATGGACCTGAATGTTGCAGATCCGGTTAATAAACCTCTTCCACGGGCAAAGCACGATCAACACCAGAACTCTATGGGTGTTAGATCCATTACCATGTAATGCTAGATTATTGACTCTAGTGCAAGTGGGAGACTGTTGAAAATATGCCCCAGAGGCAATAATAAAGTGGTTATTATTATATTTCCTTGTTCATGATAATCGTTTATTATCCATGTTATAATTGTATTGACCGGAAACTCAAATACATGTGTGGATACATAGACAACAACATGTCCCTAGTAAACCTCTATCGGACTAGCTCATTGATCAAAGATGGCTATGGTTTCCTAGCCATGGACATGAGTTGTCATTTGATAACGGGATCACATCATTAGGAGAACAATGTGATGGACAAGACCCAAACTATGAACATAGCATATGATCGTATCAAGTTTATTGCTATCGTTTTTAGGCATGTCAAGTATATGTTCCTATGACCATGAGATCATGCAACTCACCGATACCGGAGGAGTGCTTTGTGTGTACCAAACATCGCAACGTAACTGGGTGACTATAAAGGTGCTCTACAGGTATCTCCGAGGGTGCCTGTTGAGTTGGCATGGATCAAGACTAGGATTTGTCACTTTGTATGATGAAGAGGTACCTCAGGGCCCACTCGGTAATACAACATCACAATAAGCTTGCAAGCAATGTGACCAATGAGTTAATCACAGGATTTTGTATTACGGAACGAGTAAAGAGACTTGCCGGTAACGAGAGTGAACTAGGTATGGAGATTCTGACGACCGAATCTCGGGCAAGTAACATATCGATAGACAAACGAAACTGCATACGGGATTAGCCGAATCCTTGACATCAAGGTTCAACCGATAAG
The DNA here is from genome assembly GCA_900231445.1 of Triticum turgidum subsp. durum. Lineage (NCBI taxonomy): Eukaryota > Viridiplantae > Streptophyta > Magnoliopsida > Poales > Poaceae > Triticum > Triticum turgidum. The sequence continues at coordinate 4,481,776 of LT934120.1, read as the reverse complement.
ATCTTCGTAGAATATGTAGGAACCAATATGGGCATCCAGGTCCCGCTATTGGTTATTGATCATAGAGGTGTCTCGGTCATGTCTGCATAGTTCTCGAACCCGCAGGGTCTACACACTTAACGTTTGGTGATACGTCTCCAACGTATCTATAATTTATGAAGTATTCATGCCATGTTTATAATATTTTTACATGATTTTGGTATGATTTGATTAGAACTAACCTGGACTGACGCTGTTTTCAGCAGAACTACCGTGGTGTTGTTTTTGTGCAGAAACAAGTGTCCTTGGAATGTGCTAAAAATCAACGGAGAATATTTTTGGAAAATATAAAATATAGGAACGAAAAGCTACAGGAGGGGAGTCCCGAGGCCGCCATGAGGGTGGAGGGTGCGACCTACCCCCCCCCCCCTGGGAGGGTGCTCCTACCTCATGGACTCCCCATGGGCCCCCTTGACATGAAATCGACGTCAACCCCTCCTATAAATCCTAAAGCCCCCAGAACAGAGGAGAGACCAGAAGTTCCGCCGCCGCAAGCCTCCAAAACCACGAGAAATCAATCTAGGCCCTCTCTGGCACCCTGCAGGAGGGGGTCATCATCACCAGAGGCCATGGGGGAGGATCTCGGAGGGGCCATCATCTCCATGAAGGCCAAGGACCAGAGGGAGAACCTCTCCCCATCCAGGGGGAGGCCATGGAGGAGGGAGCACAAGGGGGAGAACCTCTCCTGCTCTCACTCGGTGGCGCCGAAGTGCCATTGGGAGGGGATCAATGCCACGGTGATCGTCTTCATCATCATCACCATCCTCATCTCTTTTATGCGGTCCACTCTCCCGCACCCCGCTGTAATCACCTACTTGAACATGGTGCTTTATGCCACATATTATGATCCAATGATGTGTTGCTCCTATGATGTTTTGAGTAGGTTTCCTTTATCTTTGGGTTGATTGATGATCTAGATTGGTTTGAGTTGTATGTTTTATTGTTGGTGTTGTCCTATGGTGCCCTCCATGTCGCGCAAGCGTGAGGGATCCCTACTATAGGGTTTGCAATATGTTCATGGTTTGCTTATTGTCTGCGTTGCGTGAGTGACTGAAACACAAACACGGATAAGTGGGTCATGGCGTATGGGAATAAAGGGGACTTGATACTTTAGTGCTATGGTTGGGTTTTACCTTAATGATCTTTAGTAGTTGTGGATGCTTGCTAGAGTTCCAATCATAAGTGCATACAATCCAAGAAGAGAAAGTATGTTAGGTTATGCCTCTCCCTCATATGAAATTGCAATAATGATTACCGATCTTGTTAACAATTGCCTAGGACAATTTCGCACACCGACCCATCATTATGCCATACTCGCTATTTATAATATATAGTAGTATATTCTAACTTTATGATAACAACACCTACTTTTATATTTTATCTCTCCGATACCATGTAAAGTTATCCTCTTCATACCCACAACATAGTTTTACTTCTCATTTCTAGTTGGAAGCAAATGTTCGGTGTACGTAGAGTCGTATCTATGGCAAATAGGACTTGAGAGAATATTGATCTTACCTTTAGCTCCTTGTGGGTTCGACACTCCATGCTTATCACTTCCACCTTTTGAAATTACTACGGTCATTCCCTGCACTTGGGGATTATCAGCCTCTTTTTTGGCGCTGTTGACGGGGAACAATAGCGTGGGGTTGATATTCTCGTGTGTGCTTGTTTGCTTTCTTCACTAAGTAGTTTTTGTTTTCCTTTTTTATTTGACTTAGTTGTGGGTGAAACATACAAAAAAAATTAAAATTAAAATACAATTTTTTCTACTTGCTTCTTATGCCTAAAAAGTTTTTTTCAAAAAGGGAAGTGATTGGAAAGTTATGCATTGGAGAAGTGAGGGTCGACCTTGAACACTTGTGTTCATGCTCATTGAAACAATGTAGAATTTTTCATGGAAGTTTCTCAGAAATAATTATCCCCTTGTATATATCCATTGTATTTTAAAAATAATGTGCCAAGCTTTGCTTTTAGGATGATTAGATTGCTTGTTTACTATGTGCAGTGCAAAAACAGAAACTTTGGCTATACCGTGTGAATTTACATTTTTTACTTGAAAGTCAAATGGGTCAGAAACTTTTTGCACAATACTTCTATACAATTTGTTTAGTTGTCCTACTGTTTTATAATTTTAGAGTTACAGAAGTATACGAAGTTTCCAGATTACTACAGATTGTCCTGTTTTTGACAGATTTTGTTTTCTATGTGTTGTTCACTTATTTTGATGAATCTATGGATAGTATCGGGGAGTATGAACCATGGTGAAGTTGGAATACAGTAGATATAATGCTAATATGAAATTGGAATGAGTTTACAATAGTACCTAAAGGTAGTGATTTGTTTTGTTATACTAACGGATCTCACAAAGTTTTGTGTGGATGAAGTGTTCGAGGAACGTGGAGTTGCCGATGTGAGAATAATAAAGAGAGGCAAGAGTTCAAGCTTGGGGATTCCCAAGGCACCCCAAGTAAATATTTCAAGGATACTCAAGCATCTAAGCTTGTCATGCCCCGGTTGGCATCCCATCTTTCTTTTTCAACAATTATCGGTATACCTCGGTTTTTGTTTTGTTCACATGATTTGTGTCTTTTGTGTTTTTCTTTTTATTTAAGAACCATGATAGTATGATATAGCCCTTCACTGATTTATAGAATGCTTCATGTGCTTCACTTATATCTTTTGAGTATGACCTTATAGAATGCTCTTTGTGCTTCACTAAATCTTCTGAGTATGGTTTTATAGAATGCTTCATGTGCTTCACTTATATATTTTGAGCTCGGATATTGGTTAATCTATATTAATTGTAGAATGCTCCATGCAACGTTCCCAACACAACTCTCGCCAGTACCATACACCCACCATATACCTTCCTCAAAACAGCCACCATATCTACCTATTATGGCATTTCCATAGCCATTCCGAGATATATTGCACGGCAACTTTCCACCATTCCGTTTATTATGACATGCTTCATCATTGTCATATTGCTTTGCACGATCATGTAGTTGACATTGTATTTGTGGCAAAGCCACCATTCATAATTCTTTCATACATGTCACTCTTCAGTCATTGCACATCCCGGTACACCTTCGGAGGCATTCATAGAGTCATATCTTGTTCTAAATATTGAGTTGTAATTCTTGAGTTGTAAGTAAATAAAAGTGTGATGATCTTCATTATTAGAGCATTGTCCCATGTGAGGAAAGGATGATGGAGGCTATGATTCCCCCACAAGTCAGGATGAGACTCCGGACGAAAAAAAGAGGCCAGATAAAAAAATTGAGAAAGGCTCAGACAAAAAAAATGAGAGAAAAAGAGAGAAGGGGCAATGCTACTATCCTTTTACCACACTTGTGCTTTAAAGTAGCACCATGATCTTCATGATAGAGAGTCTCCTATGATATCACTTTCATATACTAGTGGGAATTTTTCATAATAGAACTTGGCTTGTATATTCCAATGATGGGCTTCCTCAAATTTGCCTAGGTCTTCGTGAGCAAGCAAGTTGGATACACACCCACTTAGTTTCTTTTTGAGCTTTCATACACTTATAGCTCTAGTGCATCCGTTGCATGGTAATCCCTACACACTCACATTGATATCTATTGATGGGCATCTCCATAGCCCGTTGATACGCCGAGTTGATGTGAGACTATCTCCCTCATTTTGTCTTCTCCACAACCACCATATTCTCTTCTACCATAGTGCTATATCCATGGCTCACGCTCATGTATTGCATGAAAGTTGAAAAGGTTTGAGAACATCAAACGTATGAAACAATTACTTGGCATGAAACGTATGAAATATTTTGTGTGATGAAGATGGAGCATAGCCAGACTATATGATTTTGTAGGGATAGCTTTCTTTGGCCATGTTATTTTGAGAAGACAGGATTGCTTTATTAGTATGCTTGAAGTATTATTGTTTTTATGTCAATATTAAACTTTTGTTTTGAATCTTACGGATCTGAACATTCATGCCACCATAAAGAAGATTGCATTGATAAATATGTTAGGTAGCATTCCACATCAAAAATTCTGTTTTTATCATTTACCTACGCGAGGATGAGCAGGAATTAAGCTTGGGGATGCTTGATACGTCGTATCTATAATTTTTGATTGTTTCATGCTATTATATTATCTGTTTTGGATGTTTTATATGCATTAATATGCTATTTTATATTATTTTTGGGACTAACCTATTAACCTAGAGCCCAGTGCCAATTTCTGGTTTTTACCTGTTTTAGAGTTTCATGGAAGAGGAATAACAAACGGAGTCCAAACGGAATAAAACTTTCACGATGATCTTTCTTGGACCAGAAGCAAAACATGAGACTTGGAGATGAAGTCGGAGGAGCCACGAGGCGGCCACAAGGGTGGAGGGCACGCCCAGGGGGGTAGGGCGCGCCCCCCTGTCTTGTGGGCCCCTCGTGGGTCTCCTGACCTAATTCTTTCGCCCATATATACTCTTATACCCCAAACCATCAGGGGGAGCCACGAAAATACTTTTCCACCGCCGCAACCTTCTGTACCCGTGAGATCTCATCTAGGGGCCTTTCCCGGCGTCCTGTCAGAGGGGGATTCGATCACGGAGTGCTTCTACATCAACACCATTGCCCTTTCAATGAAGCGTGAGTAGTTTACCACAGACCTACGGGTCCATAGCTAGTAGCTATATGGCTTCTTCTCTCTCTTTGATTCTCAATACCATATTCTCCGTGATGTTCTTGGAGATCTATTTGATGGCATACACTTTTATGGTGTGTTTGCCAAGATCCGATGAAAACTGTGGATTTATGACCAGATTATCTATGAATATTATTTGAATCTTCTCTGATTTCTTATATGCATGATTTGATATCTTTGCAACTCTCTTCGAATTATCGGTTTAGTTTGGCCTACTAGATTGGTTTTTCTTGCAATGGGAGAAGTGCTTAGTTTTGGGTTCAATCTTGCGGTGTCCTTTCCCAGTGACAGTGGGGGCAGCAAGACACGTATTGTATTGTTGCCACCGAGGATAAAAAGATGGGGTTTTCATCATATTGCTTGAGTTAATTCCTCTACATCATGTAATCTTACTTAATGCGTTACTCCATTCTTTATGAACTTAATACTCTAGATGCATGTTGGATAGCGGTTGATGTGTGAAGTAATAGTAGCAGATGCAGAATCGTTTCAGTCTACTTGACATGGACGTGATGCCTATATTCATGAGCATTGCCTTAGATATCATCATAATTATGCGCTCTTCTATCTATTGCTCGGCAGTAATTTGTTCACACACCGTATTATTTGCTATTCTTGAGAGAAGCCACTAGTGAAATCTATGGCCCCTGGGTCCCTTTTCCATCATATAAGTTCTCTTTTCCATCATATTAGTTTCCGATCTACTATTTTGCAATCTTTTACTTTTCGATCTATAAACCAAAAATATTTACTTTACCATTTATCTATCTCTATCAGATCTCACTTTTGCAAGTAATCGTGAATAGATTGACAATCCCTTTATCGCGTTGGGTCCAAGTTTGTTTGATTGTTTGTGCATGTATTCAGTGACTTGTGCGTTGTATCCTACTGGATTGATACCTTGGTTCTCAAACTGAGGGAAATACTTACTATACTTTGTTGCATCACTCTTTCCTCTTCAAGGGAAAAACCAACACAAGCTCAAGAGGTAGCAATGACGGATTTTTGCCGGCCGCGCGCTGCCTGAGGCTGGCATCGCTGACACCGGAACCCTATCAGAGATTTAAATGCCACCCATGTGGCAGGTAGACATCTGGCCACAGAGCTAGGACGTTGTACTCCTAGTAGTGCCGGTATCAGTTGACTGGAATGCAAAGGCGGATGCGCGCCTGCGTGGCTGCACAACCCGGCGTCATGGTGAAGTTCGCCACGCGCCGGCGTCCCGAGGATGAGCCGGCCTCTTGGTCATTCTTGCCGCGCTTCCAGAATGGCATGGTGACGGCGGCTACGGTTTGTTGTCAGGCGGCTGGGGTAGAATAGAAGAAGTGGGCAAGTGTGGCCGCCCCCCTCACCCCCTGCCCGCGCATTAAAAAGGTAGAGAGAGTGGCTGATCGGGGCCGTATTGGGATCATATCTCTCGGTAGCTTGCGCTTGTATAATTTGATGTTAAGTGCAGAGATGGCAGAGGTGGTTGCCTGCTTAGAATGTTGAGTATCGTGATTATTAGGAAAGCTAGGATAGCGTAGGATATTATTCTACCTTGCCTTGTACTCCAAAATGATCATGTACTCCTATATATATGCCCACGGGGCTCAAGCAATACAATCATACAACGAACAATTCCACCAATCCCTCTCTATCCCTTCTTCTAACATAGAAGGCTCAAGTCAAGCCATCCCCTTCGAACCTTTCGAGTCTCAAGGTCATGACTATCAGGTTTGGCACAATTATGAAAGAATTCTACCAACTTAAGACGGAAAGAGTGTGATGAAGATTAGGTCGTAGGCAGTTGTGTGGTGGCACCTTGTGAGGTGCCGCTAACATGCGTGTCCAATCTGACCTTGCGTGATTGTAATGATGACAATGGTTCTTAATAATATACACCCCCTTTACAAAAACGCAATGTAGTAGCATGAGTCATTTGAAGTCCATAACTAGTGAAGGGTGGATACAAATTTTAAGTTCGTATTAGTCTTTTTGTAAGATTACACACGCAAAAATTGAACATAATTTTCTTACCGACAGAATCTACTCTCAAATATCCGCAGAACTTTTTGGAAGTCATGAGCCTCTATGTTTTCCTCGTCATGTGACTCACCTAGATGGATTTCACTCATGCTCCAGCACAGTAACTACACAACATAGACAATCGGCAAAATCAAATGATCCACCGCCATAGCCTTCTCGAAGAACTCGTCACTAATCTCATCACCGGATTCCATGTGGAGTGTAGTGCTCTGCACAATGAGCATGTCATGGTACTGCATATGGGGTGGTCCCTTATCTTGTGCCCGCGATGTAATTGTGATATAACACTTGGAATATGGTGGCATAGTCCCGTTTTTGGGCACTGCCATGTACTTCACTATGTTGGTTTTTATGTTGAATGCAAGTAACTCGGTTGTCTTGTTGGTTAGCTGCATACAACCTGACATGTCCCTGTTGAGCTGAAATGGGATGCGTAGCTCAAGGGCTGGATCGACCTCAAGATATTTGGAGCCAAAAGTTTCCTGAAGTGAGGAAAAAATAGATCATTGTGCGGGAGAAAAGAGAATACATGGCATGAATGTGCTCATAGTGTACCCATGGGAATTTCAGATTTGGATAACTGAAAATTCGGCTTAGTTAGATTTGTGATATGTTTGTCCAATGACTAGTTTTTTTCAAATAAATTTGTCTGAAATCCAACAATGTTGAGGAAATATGGCCAACATTTTGATTAAATATGGCTAGCATTTTGTATGATTTGGCTAGGATACACATGCCACCAAAATATTTAACCCACTAAAATGACTCAAATTTCGAACATTTTGATTAAGTTTTATTAAAAACAAGAACCTGAAGCATACCTGGCCATGTGATATCTTCTCAGTGTCTAGGTTATAAAGTTCATCTAGAACCTCCATTATACTTGGCCCTTTTACTGGCTCAGCCTCCACGCATCTCACTGCTAGCTCGATACATCTCCGCACTGCTAGGATGTCGTTTCTGTATGCCTTTTTGTGCATTGGCATCCGTAACATCCTATTCTTCCAGTTCTCATGTACCTGCAGAATGTATGTAAAGGTTGAGGACCACAACTATGAAGAAAAAAGGGTTCCCCGCTTTATATTATAAAGCAACGGCCAGAGCACAAAGTAACAAGGGTACAACCACAAGAGAACGAAAGAAAAAGCCACAAAAGTCGTGCTGGGGGAACAGTACAGCAATCCCCAAAGAGCAAAGCCCTAAACGACTAGTCCGGCTCCGGAGGCGGCAGAGGGAGCGGTGGAGCGAGCGAAGGAGGAGCAAGTCTAGCGGCGGTGGAGCACAGTCCGGAGATCATCCTGTCGATCGAATCACGATCGTGCCGCTTGCTAAGCGGCCTCCAAAGTTGTAGAAAGCCAGACATTTTGCAAATGGCATCAGTTGCACGAGAGGCGATGATGTGTTCAATCACCAATTTATTGCGCACATTCCAAAGCGTCCAAAGGAGCATCCCGACCACAACCCATAGGGCGGGACACGCCGTCGCCGGAAGACTACGGGCTTCCGAGAACATGTCTGGGAAGTTGTTATGGGTCCAACTCCCACAAAAAATCTCGTGGAAGGAAGACCAAAGGAACCTAGCCGTAGGGCACGTAAAGAAGATGTGATTCGAATCCTTAGAGACCGCACACAAGGGACACATCCCATCGGAAGGGCCGTTGCCCTTGAGCACCTCCGTCCCTGACGGAAGCCGGTGTAAGAAGAAAAGGGTTTAAGCGTATGCACCTCGGCAGGGACGCATGCGTGTTCATATATAGCAAGAGATTACAAGATCGGTAGGTTGTTAGCTATTCTTGACCTCTACTCCAAGCTATACTAGAGATAAGATCTTCTAGCCTAACAACCTACCAAGTACATACACAATACACACGCAATACATTTGCACCGTGACACTTGTCACGTTACACACACAAGCCTATTCGCTAACATCCTCCCTCAATCTCAACATGTCAAGGTTTAGATTGTTCTTGAAGGCTTGCAACTGCCGAACTTGAAGTGGTTTAGTGAAACCATCAGCAACCTGATCTCCAGTTGGAATAAACTTTATCTCCAACAATTTTTGTGCAACTCTTTCACGAACAAAGTGAAAATCGATCTCTATATGCTTTGTCCTTGCATGAAACACAGGATTCGCTGATAGATAAGTTGCACCTAGATTGTCACACCACAAACATGACACACGTGATGAATGCCCAACTCATCAAGCAATGTCTCAACCCACATTACCTCAGCTGTTGCATTTGCTAGAGACTTGTATTCTGCTTCGGTGCTGGAACGTGAGACAGTTGCCTGTTTCTTTGCATGCCAAGATATAAGGTTGGAACCAAGGAAAACAGCAAAACCTCATGTTGACTTTCTGTCATCAGGGCATCCAGCCCAGTCTGCATCAGAGAATGCACTTACTGCAGTTGATGAAGACTTGCACAATTTCAAACCCGTTCCAACACTACCTTGTATGTACCTTAAAATCCTTTTTACAGCTGTCCAGTGTACAGAAGTAGGTGCATGTCAAAACTGACAGACATTATTAACAGAGAATGAAATATCTGGCCTAGTCAGTGTTAGGTACTGAAGTGCCCCAACTATACTACGGTATCTGGTTCCCTCTTCTGGACTTAACAAATTTCCTTCATGCAATGACAGTTTTTCAGTAGTGGACATGGGTGTGCTGGAAGGCTTACAATCTTTCATTCCAACACGCTTTAGTATATCTGAGGCATATTTTTTCTGAGTGAGAAAAATATCATCTTGCACCTTTTTAACTTCAATGCCTAGAAAATAGTGTAACTCTCCCAAATCCTTAAGTGCAAATTCATTTTTCAAATTTCTTAACAAAGCTGAAGTGGCATCTTGTGAAGAGCTAGCAACAATTATGTCATCAACATAAATAAGTATAAACATTGTCACCTTCCCTCTCCTGAAGAAGAACAGAGAAGTGTCTCCCTTTGAAGGCCGAAAACCATGTTGCTGCAGTTTTGAGCTCAGCTTTGAGTACCATGCTCTTGGTGCCTGCTTCAAACCATACAAAGCCTTGTCCAACCTGCATACATGATGTGGTTTAGAACTGTGCTCAAAACCTGGTGGTTGCCGCATATAGACCTCTTCCTCGAGAACGCCATGCAAAAACGCATTCTGTACATCCAATTGGCGAAGGCTCCATCCCCTGAAAACAGCAATAGACAGAACAAGCCTGATAGTAGCAGCCTTTACTACTGGACTGAAAGTATCCTCGTAGTCAATGCCATAGCGTTGTTTAAACCCTTTAGCTACCAGTCTAGCTTTATATCTATCTATTGTACCATCAGATTTCTTCTTGATTTTATACACCCACTTGCAGTCAATAACATTCCTCCCTGACTTAGGTGGAACAAGGTGCCACGTCTGATTTTTCATCAATGCATCATACTCAATATTCATAGCATTTTTCCAACTTTTATCATTCAAAGCTTCTATCACATTTTCTGGTTCACCAGTGGAAGCAAAATTTGCAAACTTAAAATTTTTGTTGTACCTGATAGTGCCATCCTTGGGTACCAACGGTTTGACAATACCTCGTTGAGAACGTGTTACGCGTGTAGTTGTACTCGTACTAGACACACCAGCAGCCGATCCAGCTTCAGTAGCCACAGGCGATCCAGCAGCCGCAGAAGATCCGGAGGGCGAGCCGCCTCCTCGTACTGGCGAGGAAGAATCCCCCTCGAAGGCCGCGCGATCAGTGGCCCGCACGGACCTGTCGGCGCCAGGCGACCCACGCCCAGCCGGCTCATGCCAACTGGCGGATGGCGACGGGCGCGGGGTCGCTCCATCCGACCGCGCCGCAGAGCCACTAGCGGACGGCGACAAGCGTGGGGTCGTTCTGCCCGACAGCGCCTCAGCCTCTGGTGACGTGCCAGGCGGGGACTCGCTTGTCCCGTTACGTGCAGGAGAATCCGCGCCGGGATCCGCCGCACCTGCTCCTGCGCCAAATCTCTCGGGATCCGCGCCCTGGGCTGTGTCAGCCGAATCATCCTCGTGTCCTGCGCCTGTACTACCAGCCAAATTCTGCATAAAATCACAGATTTGAACAACATTTTTTTCACTGTTTCCATTAGCATCAGGTTTATGACTATTAGCCAAATGATCATTATCAGCATATGTATCTCCCTCATGATCAGTTGGATTCAAAAGTTCTGGTGAGAGGAGAAGAATTTCAGCATGTAAACGTGCACCGGCATTAGGATGCAAAGTGGAGAAGGGAAACACTGTTTCATCAAATACAACATCCCTAGAAATATAGACTCGGCCCGAAGAGATGTCTAAGCACTTAAAGCCTTTGTGCAAATTACTGTAGCCTAAGAAGACGCATTGTTTGGAGCGAAATTGGAGCTTGTGGGTACTGTATGGGCGCAAATTCGGCCAACAGGCACATCCAAAAATGCGAAGAGAAGAATAGTTAGGCTTTTCATGAGACAATTTTTCAAGAAGAGTTTCAAAGTTGATAACTTTGCTTGGTAGTCTGTTGATAAGATATGTAGCAGCTATGAAAGCCTCATCCCAAAATTTAAGTGGCATGCTTGCTTGGGCTAAAAGAGAGAGAGACCAACTTTGACTATATGTCGATGTTTACGTTCTGCTGACCCATTTTGCTGATGTGCATGAGGGCAAGAGACGTGATGGGATATTCCAATTTTTGTGAAGAAGGAATTTAGCTTCACATACTCCGCTCCCCAGTCTGTTTGGAGAGCAAGAATTTTGCGATCAAATTGTCGTTCAACAAGATTTTGGAAGTCATGAAATTTTTGGAAAACTTCTGACTTATGTTTGATTAGGTAGATCCATGTGAACTTACTGAAATCATCTATAAAGCTCACGTAGTATTTCTTTCTACCTACTGATTCAACAGCTAGACCCCACACATCAGAAAAAACAAGTTCCAAAGGGAATTTTGATTCACTTATTGAGTTCGGATAAGGCAACTGATGGCTTTTGCCCAGTTGACAGGAATCACAAATAACTTCAGAATTGAAAGATTTGACACATGGGAGCTTATTTTTGCTAATTATTTTGCTAACTATCGTTGATGAAGGATGCCCTAGGTGCCGGTGTCATCTATCCGAGGAGGGTATGGCACTGAGCACGTGCTTCTTGGCGCCTTGTCCCATGTGTTTGACAGGGTATAGGCCTCTCCTACCCCTGCCTTGTAGCAGCACCCTCCTCGTTGCCCGATCCTTTACAAGAAAAGAATAGGGGTGAATTTCAACGAAAGTGTTGTTGTCAATAGCAAGTCGGCTTGCAGAGATTAGACTCTTGTCAGCCTCAGGAACATGTAAGACATTTTTGAGGAGAAGATCACGTTCGGGAGTACAAATATGCGATTGACCAATGTGTGCTATAGTCATACCTGACCCACTCGCGGTGTGGATTTGGTCGTCTCCTGTGTACCGATCCCGAACGGTGAGCTTCTCTAGATCTCCTGTGATATGGTTTGTCGCACCACTGTCCAGATACCAGTTGGTGTCAACGCCATATTGAGGAGCCGCCATGTTTGCAGAACGTTCCTCCCCTTGATAGGAGGAGTCGTAACGCTTCCAGCACTTCCACGCTGGGTGACCAACCTTGCCACAGATCTGACACGTTGGTTTTGCGGCATTGTTGTTGTAGTTGCCGCTGCTGCCGTTGTTGCCTCCGGGGTTGCCACGGTTCGGTGGCTTGGAGAAGGGGCCACGGCCGCGATCACCGCCGCCTTGCCTGTTGTTGAAGTCGCGCCCGCGGTCACCGCGGTCACCACCACCGCGGCCGCGACCGCGCCCACGTGTCGCCGCGTTTGCCGATGACTGAGAAGACCCGCCGCGCAGGTTCATGCGGGTCTCGAGGCTTAGGAGCTGCGAGTACAGCTCCGGGACCCCGACGGGCTCAACCCTAGAGCACATGGGAGACACCACGGGGTCGAACTCCTCGTGTAGTCCTGCGAGGATGTGAGAGACCACATCCTCCTCGTCCACCTTTTTCCCTGAAGCAGCTAGTTCATCACAAAGGGTACGGACCTTACCAACATACTCGGTGATCGTCATGTTGCCCTTCTGGAGATTTGCCAACGCGATCCGAACGTTGACGGTCTGTGCACGGGTATGCGATGCCAGCATGCCCTGCACCGTGTTCCACAGCTCTGCTGCGGTGTGGCACGTTACCACCTGGATGGCCATCTCGCGGGGCAGCGTGGTCAACAGGTAGGAGAACACCTGCTGATCACGTGCGTACCATGCAGTGAACGCCGGATTTGGCGCCTTGGACTTGGTCTTGCCGTCGTCGCTGGAGACTTCAATGTGCATCGGGGGCACCACCTGCTCGACGTCGAGGAAGGCCGCCATCTGCGCCCCTCGGATAGCCGAGAGCACGGTGGTGCGCCATAGTGCCTCGTTCCCTCTCGTAAGCTTCTCTGTTGCGGTGTGTGCAAACGGAGATGAGGGGAAGGAGTTCGCCGAAGAGCTTGCCATGGATGAATTCGAGGTAGGCTCTGATTACCATGTAAGAAGAAAATGGTTTAAGCGTATGCACCTCGGCAGGGACGCATGCGTGTTCATATATAGCAAGAGATTACAAGATCGGTAGGTTGTTAGCTATTCTTGACCTCTACTCCAAGCTATACTAGAGATAAGATCTTCTAGCCTAACAACCTACCAAGTACATACACAATACACACGCAATACATTTGCACCGTGACACTTGTCACGTTACACACGCAAGCCTATTCGCTAACAGCCGGGCCCTAACAAGTTGCCAGAGAAAGATCCTAATCTTCAAAGGCAATTTCATCTCCGAAAGGAGGGAGAGCTCATCCGGCCCTGGAGAGGGAAGGATAGCTCGATAAAGCGACCTGAATGAGAACTTTATCGAGAGAGGGCGTGTGGACGGCGGCACATGCCACGAGTTCCTCCCATAAGTCACGCTCAGCCGGCCCGAAGGTACGGCGGAAACCTATGTTGCCTAAATCCTCTAAGGCCAAGGCTACCGACAAGTGCGGTTCAGCACATATATTAAACAGGGGCTGGAACTGGATAGCGAAGGGACGGTCTCCAGACCGGCCAGAAGAGCATGGAATTCTGGCATCCGATAGAGATCGAGGATCCAAGACACAGAGCTGGATTGAGCTGGATGATCGTTTGCCAGAATTGGGAGCCCCTGGAACGTATGGCAAAAGCCAGGGGCTGACCAAGCAAATACTTTGCGGGGTATGTCTTACCACAGGTCGCCCTCCCCCGAGGTGATTCACCATAACCATTTGGACAATAGGGAGATGTTCATGCGCTTAGAGGAGATCACGCCAAGACCACCCTGGTCTTTCAGCTTACATATTTTCGACCATTTCACCATATGGTATTTCTGTTTGCCACCCTTGCCGGCCCAAAAGTACGAGACTGATATTTTGCGATATCCTGGTGAAGGGATTCAGTAAGACTATAGAATCCCATCAGGTACATCAGGAGACTAATCATTGAAGAATTGATGAGAACAACCCGCACTGCCTTGGAGAGCCACCTGCCCTGCCAAGGTTCTACTCTATATTGGACCTTGGACACAGTCGGCCGAAGGTCCTTCTCGAGTATGCGGGAGTCACTAATGAGCATGCCCAAATACAAGGTTGGGAACGTGCCAAGCCGGCAATTCAGCCAGTTCGCAATCTAAAGGCGCTCGGCATCAGAGTACCCAAGGACCATGACCTCGCTCTTGGCGAGGATAATTGTAAGGCCTGACTTCTCTTGAAAGCAAAGGAGCATGAATATGAGATGGAAAATGTCCTCGTCAGACCTCTCGACCATCAAGATTTTGTCATCGGCGTATTGGAGGTGCGTAATGCCCTCCCCCCCCCCCCAAAAAAAGATGGCCGCATACACCCTTGATATGTTCGGCCGTGTTTGCCAAGTCCAACATCGACGCCAAGGCATCAACCACCTGATTAAAGAGGAAAGGGGAGAGGGGGTCCCCTTGGCGGACACCCTGCTCCATCTGAAAGTAGGGTCCCACCTCCCCATTGATGTTCAGCGTAGAGCGTCCACTCGACACTAGCTGCATTACCCTAGCGATCCACCTTGGATTGAAGCCCTTTCGGCTTAACACCTCCCGAAGGAAGGACCAGTGAACAGAGTCGTAAGCCTTGTGGAAATTGATACTAAAGAGCACCGCTTTAAGATGCTCGTGGAGAACCTCGTGGAGAACCAGTATTCCATCCCATATGAACCTTCCCTTGATGAAGGTAGATTGGTTTGGATGGGTGATCTGCGGAGCCAGTAGGGCCGCCCTATTGGCGTACCCCTTGGCAAGGATCCAGAAAATTACGTTAGAGACCATGATGGGCCTAAACCGGCAGATGTCCGAAGCCCCTGGCAATTTTGAAATGAGCGAGACGATCCCGTAATTCAATCGGGATAAGTCCAGGATCCCTTGCTCAAACTCATGGAACAACGCCAGGATTTCTCCTTTGATGGCGGGCCAGAACACCTGGAAGAAACGGACCGGAAGGCCATAGGGACCGATGCAGGGTTCATCCCTTTTATGATGTTGCCCACCTCCATCTCATCAAAGAGGGGCAGACAAGTCATTCTCCGCCAAGGGGACCAACTAGGCTCCGCGCCAGATGATCTCCGCTAAAGCGGCACCGTCGAGAGGGCGGGCCGCGAAAAGGTTCTTATAGAACCCATTGGCATGGGCCCGTAGCTCTCCAGGGTCCTAAATCATGATCCCCCCATCACACAATAGAGGGATGGTACAACGCCTACGACAGACATTAGCAATGGCCTAGAAATATGTCGTGTTGGCATCGCCAAAGAGAACCCAATTAAAGGTTCTCAGTTGGCGCCAATATTCTTCCTCCTTACGAAATGTTTCCGTAAGCTCATCCTCGAGATTATATCGCAAGGCCCACTCCTCCAAGGCTAGCCCCACGGTGTCCACTCTCAGGTCCAGGGCTTGGATCTGAGAGAGGAGAGACTCCTTCAAGACCCGAAGGTCACACCCTATATTAGTGCCCCATCCCTTCATGAATTGACGGGACCGCTTCGCCAAGAAATGCCAGTCGTCCACAGCCGACATCACATGATGGGGCTCCAAACGCGCCGCCTCCCAATGCTCTTTGACGGTCGGAATAAAGCCGAGTTGTCTCAACCAGAATGATTCAAAGCGAAACCGGGGCGAGGGGCGAGGACGATCATCAGACGATGAAAACAGCAAAGGGACGTGATCAGACCCTATACATGTGATGGCCTGCAAGCACACAGAGGAAATGGTAATACCCAATCTGGGGAAATGAACACCCTATCCAGGACACTCATGGTAGGGTCCAACTGGGGGTTGGTCCAAGTGAATCTTGCCCCAACCCTATCAAGCTCTCGGAGACCAAGATCAGTGATCCAATCGTTGAATCGTGCATGCCCGCGAGATCAATCCAGGCATTATTTTTGTCTGTCAGGGAGCGAATGAGGTTAAAGTCCCCTCCTACCACGACCGGTAGAGACGCTGCCGAGACCTTAGCTCGGATCTCGTCGAGGAAGGACAGGGATCTCCTATGATCCACCGGGCCATATACCACAATCATTTCCCATTTGAAGTTGATCGCGTGTTCCCAAATTTCCATACTCACGAAGAATTCACCTCTATCCATGGAACCAACCTCAAAGGTGGTATCCTTCACCCCTAGAAGGATACCACCGGAGTGACCAACCACTCCACTAGAAGGCAGCCAATGAGGGTAGTAAAGATAATACAAGAAAACCATATATCTGCGAGAAAATATAGTAAAGAGGCTTACAAGCTCGATAAACTGTGGAGAAGGCATCTCACAACAGTTCTTGTAGCCCTTAGCTCCAGCCATTATTTGTATAATTATGATGCCAAAACTGAAGACGTCATACTTCTTTGTGATTCTGCATTTGTCTATAAATTCTGGTGGCGTGTAGCCTCTACATGGTATCAACATACACAGTATAAAAGCGCAAGCACAACTTATTTTTTCACGAATTCTGAAAAGAAATGGAATACACATGCACAATTAACTTACAGTGTTGCCTTCATAATTTGAGTTATATGGGTTTTCGACGAAGCCAAGAGTCTATACATGCCAAAATCTGCAATTCTAGGCATCATATTTTGTCCAAAAGTATATTATTCGGATTAAAGTTCAAATGATAAATAAAATCATTCTCCCCATTATGAAGATGATTTAGACCCTCGCAAATTCCTATAATTATTCTGTATTGTGTGGGCCAATTGAATCCACATGATTCATCTACACAAGGGGAAAAACACGCATTATATTCAGAGATAAATATATTGAATTAGAATATTAGAGACACCATAATACCAGAAATATGATCAGCAAGGCTTCTGCCCTCCATATATTCGGAGCAGAGAAGTCGGTCTATTGTTTTAGTGAACAATGGCTCTCCATTTATGTCGACATATCTATTACGCATTCAATGGCAGTAGCCAATTAACCGTACAATGTTTTGATGCTTGATCTTCATAAGTTTACGGAACTCATTTGTGAATTCCTTGTCGTCGATCCCTTGCATGTTATAAAGCCTCTTCACTGCGATTGCTTCACCATTATACACTGCCTGTTAGTTAAAACCCTTTGTTAAATAGGCCATTGGTTCATAGGTAGTGATAACTACCATAAACATCGTACCTTGTATACTTCCCCATACCGGCCACTGCCAATTTTTTGTTCTTCAGTGAAGTTTTTGGTAATCTCTTCTATAAAATGGATATTTATCTCACCGTTGTCAACCTCGTACTTCCCGGCAATTCCATCTCTATGTTTTTCTATTAATGACAACTTATCATCTGTAAGAAAAGTAGATTAGTTAGATTGATTCAGAATAGACCAATCTATCAGCAGGTATGAAAGCACTGCCATATACTCCCTCTGTGAAGAAACATAAGAGCGTCTAGATCACTACTTTAGTGATCTAAACGCTCTTATATTTCTTTACGGCAGGAGTACATGCCTTTTTCTCTGCTGGGATATTTTATTGATGCATCTAGCTGATAAGTATAGAGAGAATGAAAAATACATTTCAAGTTCATAACTAAAGATGACAAGGACAATTAGCATACTAGAGCTAGACCCACACCCAAGAGTAACCTGCAAACCGAGAATCTATGAGAACCAATTGATCCAAGGTTGTCTTGCCAATTACCTCCAAAGCCATATATTGTATGGGCGGTGAAATCTGGTGAGATCCTCCTGGATAAAGTAGCCACTATTTTTAGTTTTTCTTCATTTCTCCCGATGGTCGGTGCTTCTTCCAGATCCAATGTTCTTTCCCGTATGTCAGTAATTTGCTGCACATGTGGACTATTGACCGGCATGGAACTGAAATACAGCTTTTGACCTGTCATAGTGTATAGTTCTTTTGTCGGCCTCTTCCAGGCATTAGCCATTGTATTCTCTGGACCAATTGTGGGACCTGGAGGCACAGCTGGCAACTGCAATAATTTTACTATTTGTAAGTAAATGGAAATATCAGAAAGGATATCATTGTCATATCTTGGAAATCTAAATACGTTTAGCATTAAACCAAAGTACTAGATGATATTTAATCAAAATCCTTGAAGAAAGTGCAAACCAGCTGAGAAAAAGCTGTCATGCCGTAATGTGTGAAAATGACATTTTGGAAAGAATGTGATATCCCCAAATATAAAAGTTCGATCCTCCAAAATTTGAGGATGCAACATAGAACAATATAAAATCCTTTAAAAGATGCAACATAGCACAGAAGAAAGCCGCAACAGAACCACTACACATTTCCAACTGAAAAAGAACTTCAGGGGCAACAACTAAAACACCAACCATACGAGCACACTGGCACACAGTAGCTGACTAGCTGGATTGTTATTTGATCTTGATTACCTGCATTACTGAACTACTACTCGCCCCAGTTTCAGTAGCAAAGTCGTCTGCACTTTTTGTTGCGCCAAGCCTATTAATTATATCCTGTGCATCTGGTCTTTTCGCCGGGTTGAAGTCAGTGCACTCTATCGCTATCTCGGTGCATACCCGTACTTGTACCAGTTGTGTGTCTGCCTGTGACTTCCCCAACCTATTTCTCCAACTCTCAAGTACCTGCCAAATTGCCATTGTGTGTTATATATGATTTATAAAGAGGAGCAAGATATATATTTATGTGTTATATCTTCATGAAAAGTATAGTTGTTAAGGAGGAAATTATAGCAAATCCCTATCCCGCCAGTAAGCAACAGGCCACCAGAAAGCTACACAGCAATGCAGTGAGCCTAGCTAAAACAAACAACTCAAACCGGCAAACAAAAAACATTTGGATGGCAAGTGGTACGTATAGTGACCCATAAGGCCACACCATAACTATAGGGATAATGTAACGTGTCTAACTTTGTACTTTACGTAGTACCATGTAAGGACAATTTTCACCTTACTATTTTATTATTCGCCGTACAGATTGTAGTAGTAGTAGACAATAAAGTTTATATGCATTATGGTAACACATCACTATAACTACGTATTAAGAAATTAATTTTACAGTTATCTTGATACCAGCAGAAACGATGTTCGATTCTTTTGCATCTAATTTGTGCTTTGCACTACTGTATCCTTCAGGATGTTTGATTCTTTTGCAGCTAATTTGTGCTTTGCAATGCTTTGTCCTTCCAAAACAATATTATGCTACTTTTATACAGAAGAATGATAATCATACGCAGCAATGTAACGATATAATCTCGAAATCAAGCCTTTATATTCGAATGAATTATTTGTCTTACATTGTCAATGTCAGCATATCCCTTCCCTCTTGTTACTATCTCCATGATTATCAAACCAAGACTATATATGTCTAACTTGAATGTGATCTGTCTGCTGCCAAAGAATTCTGGTGCCAAATATCCCCTGCATGAATATTCATACAATTTAATACATCAATGGGAAAGCATCGACATTCATTCATACATAACAAAAACAAAAGAGCTTCCAAGAGCCGTAGAAAGCTTACATAGTTCCAATCAGCTTCGAAGCAATAACCTGGCTTTGCTTTTCATCGAAGAACCTTGAAAGCCCAAAATCGGCAATTTTCGGCACCATATAATCATCTAATAATATATTTCCTGGTTTAAGATCTAAGTGAACGATGCCCTTTTGGTGAAGGTAATATAAACCGTCAGAAATTCCAACTATAATTTGATAGCGTTCTCTCCATGCAAGTCCACAGGATGCATCTACAAAATGGGGGAGGAGAAAGTTGGGTTAGTTTTTTGACATACTTGAAGTTCTTAGTCATTCAACGCTAAATATATGGTTGCTTGAACCAAATATGGCCACATCATCCTACCCGTGATTTTCTTATCAAGACTCCCTTTAGGTAGATATTCAAAACAGAGTAACCTTTCTCGTACATCTGCCATGACAAGCCTTCCCTCGTAGTTTAACATTTCCCCTTGTGCGTTAGAACAATATCCTAGGAGCCATACTATATTTTTGTGCTTTGCCTTCATTAAACAACGAATCTCTCCACTGAATTTCTCCTCATCGATACCAAAGTTTTCGGAAAGCTTCTTCACAGCAACTATGCCATCGCCAAGCACTCCCTATAACCGCAACATGCTTTGGTAGCGTAAACACAAGTTTTTAGATAAACTGGGATCAAGAAAAGGGCAGCTGAGAGTTGTCATATTCATACCTTATAAACCATTGCAAAGCCACCGGAGCCAATGAATTGGTCAATAGAGAAGTCGCTGGTGATGTCCTGCAGAAGTGATAGTGGCAGGGCCTTTGGTTTTGTGCTTCCGTCAAATATCATACACTCCAGCTCACTTCGTGGGGTAGCTTGGCGATCCATTTGCAGTTACAAACAAAATACCTTTGAAACAAGAAAAACTGCATTATTTACGAGTCTATTAGACGGGGCTCCTAGATTCTCAATCATTATAAAAGACAGAGTAATGACACTACACTTGTTCTTCAATACTATTGCTATACTACACCTTCAGGAAAACATTAGACAGTGCTACCCTTCAGCATGAGACATTTGACAGAACCACTCTGAACATGTCACATTTCATAATATAGCACCCTTTAGCATGTAATAATCTTCAAGACTACACTAAACTGATCAAGAAATTACACTAAGATAACAAATGTAACTTTGTGAATATAGTTAGTTAAAAGCATAATTGTGTGACAGGTTGACAAAAATATGTAGCCTTGTCATATTTACATCCAGAGCAGAACTACACAAAGATGATCACTCTGTCTAGTGTTTTGCAAAATAGAAAGGTTGTATATGTATGGTGCCATTCCCTCGACGGGCAAAACTGTGTACCATTATTCTCTTCTTTTTTGTGAAAAGTGTACCATTATATGCTTAATTAACTGGACGAATGCCTTGAATAGGCATATGTGTCTCTTCCCTAAACCCAGCATTAAGTTGGCACTGAGAAAATAGTGTGTATGCCATCAGTACTTGACTACTTGGTCAGTTCTTGGATATGCAATCACTAGTTGAAAGTTGCACCGACAGTCTATACAATTAGTGACTAGTTTGACCAAGGCACACAGTCAGTACAGATAAGAGACTTCCTTTATCCTTCGCAGAAAAAGAAAAAATGTAATAAGTAACTGAAATTGTTTGGTTACACGACAAGAAAAGGCTGAAACTTTCTTAAATCTGCTTGCCATAGTTGTCATATAAACAGCGGAACAAATCCATGAGGTTAGACCGTTAGATTCTGCTATTGAATTGTGCATGAAGTAGTCCATAGTGAAATTTGTATTCCTGTCATAATCACACAAGGTTTATGGAGAAAAAAAATCCTGAAGAACAGAATCCTACAAAATTACATGCAATTCCTTTGAATCAAAAAGGTTCTTATCAGAATTCCAATGGGATTTATGTGAATCAAAGATGCCGCTGTGTGGATGAGTGGTCCAAACCATACTAGACACGGTCAAGAAGCAGCAGGTCATGGAACTAAAGATGGCAATGATGCGGGAGGAAAAGATATTTCCCAGGAACAAAAGAAATGGTAATCACCCGGAGAAGCAGAGCTGCAGCACTGTGAAGTGACACTGGACAGAGTGCTGTGTGGAGAAGGGGATTTTTATCTCAGGACATGGGTACTTCCATCAGAGAGGTGAGATCTAGATCTTGCTGTGGGGAAGGAGATTTTATCTCATGACATGGGTACTTCCAGCCGAGAAGCCAGATCTAGATCCTGCACCCAAATCAACCGCAATGACTGGTCAAGAGCATGTAAACAGCACCAAGAAGCTAGCAACCAACCAGATGCAGGAGGAGCATACTACTTTCACTATGCTGAGAAGATATTTTTCCTGGAACAAGAGAAACTGTGATTTATTACCTGTAGAAGAAGCCCTGCTGCAGCGCTGCGAAGTGTTGCCCAGTGCCCGTGGAAAAAGGGATTTTTATGTCGGTAGTACTTGCAGCCGAGAGGTGAGATCCAGCAGAGGTGAATTCACGGGGCAATGTGAGAAGGTGTTCTTTCTGGTCAACAATGGCCGTTACATGCATCCTCAATAATGGACGCTCAGATGCTCTAGCTTTACAGCCCACTAGTAAGGCATCTCCAGCCGTTCGGCCCTCCAGGGCGACTAAATTGAGCATCCTGGGGGCGTGCCGGCGCTAGTTCGGCCCCTGGGGCGAGCTAACTCCCAGTCACGCACCCACGCGCCGGCCCCAGGACGCGGTAAATTCAAACTTGGTCGTTCCCGCTCTCAAAAGACGCCGCAAATCCGGCGATCGGGCGTAGTCTGGCGTTACAAAAAAACAGAGCGCCGCCGCCTCGGCGGGGTCGGTTCACTCGGCGGGGTTGGTCCCAGGTGTTGGCGGAGTCGGCGTGCGCGAGCTCGGCGGTGTCGGAGCTGCTTCGGTGTTGGGCTGCATCGGCGCTGCTTCGACACTGCTGGGCGGCGATGTAGAGGCTTCACTCGGGCTTGGCGTCCGCGTGGTCGTGGGCGTCGTCGGCGTCGTCGGCGTTGCCGTCGGCAGCTCGTTCAGGATGAGGCCGCGCTGCACCAGGTACCACGCCTTGAGCTTCTCGTCGTTGCTCTGGAGCATGTCCGCCCCGCCCATCAGGAAAGCCATGTCGGTGTTCCTCTTCTTCGCGGCGACGTTCGTCCGGAGCAGGTCGAGCTTGATGGCGTTGTTCTTCATTAGCGCCGACCACCACGCCTCGGTCTTCTCTTCGCATAGGACGGCCCGGGCCTGGGCGTCGGCGAGGCAATGCTCGATGGACTCCTGCACTCGCGCGGTTGCCGCGTCGGCGTTTTCCCCTTCTTAGCCAATTTGTGGTCGTCCGGCCGCCCCTCCGACGCGCTCGGAGTCGTCGCGTCCGGCTTGTATGTCTTCTTGGCCTTGTCGAGTGCATGCCGGACTTCCGCCCACTTCTCGCACTTGTTAATGCGCTTGTAGACGTGAAGGTGCTTGAAGTCGGTGTCTTGGTTGTCACCCCGGTACATGGCGAACATACGCAGCAGCTGTGCGGACGGACGAACAGTTGGCGAACGGCGGGCGTAGGGGACGAAGATGTGCGGGCGAACGGCGTGCGTACCTGATCCTCAACGCTGGCGCCGCTCTCCGGGCGAGCCGCGACCTCCTCGACAATTCCATGACATTTGTTGCACGCCAACTGGATACGCCCCCAATGGTTCGCCATCGCCTTGGACCCGCGCTGCATGTAGACGCCTTTGAAGTAGGGGTCGACGAGCTTCCGCTCGTCGAACTCGGCCTTGATGCGGTCCCAGTACGTCTCGAAGCTCTGGTTCGCGCCGGTGGTCAGGTCGAGGCAGACGACTTTCCACGCTTCGGCGAGGCATTCCTCCTTCTTGGACGTCCACTTGATGCGCGGTTCGCCCGACCAAGCCGCCCGCTTCTTTTTCTGGCGCCCCTTCGTCGGAACAGGAGCCGGCTCCTCCTCCTCCTCCTCGCCGTCCTCCTCCTCCTCCTCAGGTTCCTGCGCGTCGTCGCCGTAGACGTAACCGAGCTTGGCCTCCATGTCTCCGCTGAGGTCCACTACCTCGTCCTGGGTGGCGAACCCAGGAGACGAGGCGGCCGCGGCCGATCCTGTCGCGATGATGTCGTCCATGTCGGCTCCCGTGTCGTCGGCGTCGCCGAGGTGCGAGAAGGGTAGCGGACCACGGTAGAGATGGGGCGTCGGTGCGGTCGCGTAGGCGGCGGGCGGCGAGTAGTTGTATGGAGGGTACTGCACGCCGACGAAGGCAGACGAGGGCGTGCGCGTAGCGGGGTGACCATGGGGGAAGGTCACATTTGGGTTGAACCCACCGTGCGCGTCGCCGTCGGCGTAGCCGGGCGACGATGAACCCCGTGGAGATCCGGCGCCTTGCTGTCCCCAGGGCGCGTACTGGGCATGGCTGACGACGGGTGGATTCACCCCCGCCTCGACCGACGAGGAAGACGCCGCCGCGCGCGCCGCGTTGTCGCGGGCCTTCTTGGCTATGGCCCTGTTCCGCCTATCGGCGGTGACTGCTTCTCGCCGCTAAACTTCCACCCTCCACTCCGCGTTCGACAGGCCCGGTGGCTTCGATGGCGGCGCCCTCGGCTTCCTCTGCTTCGGTTGGGTCACGGCGCCAGTCGCGGTCGCCGCCGCGCGCGGCATGGAGTACTTCTTCGGCGGCATGGCGGCGGAAGGCGAGCGGGGTTTGGCGGGAGAAAGGGGAGAATGGCGGGAGGAAGCCGAGCGAGCGGGAGAGAAGCGAGAAAAGCGTCAAGAAAACGGCGGGAAAAGGCCCTCGGGTCGCTTCCAGTGCGGGCCCACATGCCTTTTTCGCTTGCGCCGGCTCCCCAAGCGCCCCCCAGGGCGCCGGGTTCGGCCTGGGTCCGCCGGCACCAGTTTTGGTCCGAGCCGGCGAAAAACGGGCTTCTGGGGATGCGACTGGGGCCTTTTTTCGGCGCCGGCGCGGCAAAATCGCCTGGGGAGGGCCTGTTAGGGACGCGGCTGGAGATTCCCTAAGAGGCTACGCTAAGATGCTCTAGCTTTACAGCCGACTAGTAAGAGGCTGCTTGGATCCAAGAGACTTATTTTAATCTGACTAAAAATAGTCTCTTTAAAAGGCTAAAGTTTCAAGCACCCCTGATTAAAAAGGGGCTAAACTAGTCTTGAGACTAAAAAAAATTTAGTCAAGGGTATCCTTACTAAAATGTGGATTAGTCGTCTCTCTCCTCATTTAACTCTTTTCCTTTAATACGGGCGACTTCTGAATTGGAGGGTTTGGAGAATAATAAATGCTCATTAACTTGATTTTAATCTCTTTAGTATTTGGATCCAAGCATGGGTGAGGTTAGTAAGTTTTAGTTCCACTACTTTTAGTCATGAGACTAAAACGTATCCAAGTACCCTCTAAATAAGCCCCGGAATGCCCTCGCCTCACTATTCTTGATTTTTTTATTTTTTTTTTCTTCCCTGTTACTTTACTTGTCACAGTGCTATTTAGCAAATTTTTACACGTCATGCTTCAGGTCTTCGCTAATTAGGATGAGTCACTTAAACAGGATCATACCTGGCCAAACGGGCCGGCCCGGCACGGCATGGCCCGGCCCGCTGTAAACGTGCCTGGCACGGCACGGCCCGCCTCGGCACGAATAATAACCGGGCCGTGCGGCCGTGCCGTGCCGGCCCACAGGCGGGAGCTAGCAGCCCAGGCACGACACGTAGGCTACGTGGGCCGGCATGCGGCACGCCCAGGCACGCTGGCCTGTCTGGCGCGATTTTTTTCTTTTTCTTCGTAATACCTCTGAAAACAGCAAAAAAAGCCAAAAAATATAGAAAATTATAAAATTTGGTAGACTATTATGTGAGATAAATCTAGAGTTCTATTAGCATATGTACATCATTAAAACTCCCATCTGAAAGAAACAAAAGAATACAAGACATACTCTATAATTACAAAAGGATAAAAATACAAAGACTACACTATAACACTACTACTACTTAGATCCAAGCACTAATAAAATACGCATGCACTAGGAAAATATTGAACATATTAGGGTATTAGGTATTTATATAGGACATATATATTTATATTTTTCAAAAAAACATAAACGGGCCGTGCCGTGCCGGCCCGCGTGCCTAGCCTCCAGGCCCAGGCACGGCCCATGGCGTGCCGCATGCCGAGCCTGGCCCGTTTAGCCCGGGCCGTGCCATGCCTGGGTCGTGCCGGGCCTGCATGCTACCGGGCCGGCCCAGTTAGCACGGCCCGTTTGGCCAGCTATAAACAGGATGCTCGAGAAGAAGAAAGCAAAGAAAGATGATTGACTTACCACATGACAGTAGATTTGGCTGAGCCTCGTCTACTCTGCAGTTCAGCTATTGATCCATCAAGATTCCAAAGGAAGGAATGATCCTGCACCCCTGCTTCCTCCTTCAGTCTGACGGATTCAGTAAGTGGGTTGGATTCAGCAGATCTTTCTTCGTCAGTCCCAACGCAGGTGGGAGATGACGAGAAGAGGAGCAACAGAGGGTTTCCTCGCCTCGGACGGATGGTTGTCGCCGGTGTGAACCATGGCCCCTCTCGCATAACTCCGGCGCCAACGGTCGCCGGTGTCGGCCCCTCCACACCTCTCTCTCTCTCTCTCTCTCTCTCTCTCTCTCTCAGCCTGGGCCTCCATCACATAATAACATTACTCTCCTTTCATCATCCTGCATAGTGTGTGTTTCTTCACTGTCCCCGTGCAAGAATGACGGCCCATCAATAACTACCGGTCGAGTGTAAGGCCCATTCATTCACAAGCTTGTAATGCCTCGGCGCAGAGTAGAGTGGGGCGCCCTATGTCTCGCTTTAAGTCGAGACATTTTGAGGGGTAAACAAAGTTTATTCATCAAACACCACCAAATGTGGGATACAGTTCTGGTCATAGGATTGGCCGAGTCAAATATGAGGTCCCAGACCTAACCAAAGTGAAAACTTGGCTAAACTATGTGCTTCAACATTGTCAGTACGTCCTTTGAAATGAAAAATACAGTCAAAAGACGACACGTATAACTTGATCTCGCTAATAATTGCTCCATTGTTTCCTTGCCCATCTTTCTGGATGTCCCTAATCACCTGTTTAGCGTCAGAAGCAATGACCAATCTCGCGTCAGGGCAGCTCTAGAAAAGAGAAAAACCAGTAAAAACGAACAAAGAAAAAATGAAGAAAACCCCATGAAAAACGAAAACAAAAATAGAAAAAGAAACCAGGAGCAGTGGTGGAAAAACCGCCTCAAGTCGCATCTCACTCCTGCTAGTGGACACGGGCTGGGCATGGTCGTAGTGGCTAGCAGCCCAGTTGATTTCCTAGTAGTCCAGGGTTCGGTCCCTACGCTTCAAGGAGACACATCATATCGTCTTGTTGTTTTTTTTTTTGGAGGATCACCAAGCTTTATTAATCGAATACCACAGATTGTGGGATACAAGTAAGATCATAGGGTTGGCCAAACCAAACGTGGCGCCCCGGACCTAAAGACAACGAGTGCTTTGCTAACTTATGGGCTTCTATGTTTGCCCTACGACTTTCGAAAGAAAAGATACATTGAAACATGCTTGAATAAGAAAGAATCTCGCTAATAATAGCTCCGTTTGCACCTCTTGATCTGTTGTGTATCTCCTGGACGACTTGCTTAGCATCTGACGCTACAATCATATTTTGTAGTTGAAGGTCCTGTGCCAAGGCCAAAGCTTCCCTGCACGCTATGGTCTCCAAAATGGAGGGGTCTTCAACCCCCTGAACCACCAAGGCCGAACTTCCCAGGAAGTTTCCTGAGCTATCCCTGCAAACCGCCACTACCGATCCCCCTCTTCCTTTCCGAACTGCCGCATCGACATGAATTTTTGCAAAACCAGCAGGCGGTGCTTTGGGCCGAAGAGGGCGGGAGGCTGTTGGTCCACCCAGCTGGGCGTGTTTAGGTTTATTGTCACTGATCAACTTCAGTTCGGCGATGTAGCTGTCAATGAAGGCATGTATGGACTGAGGGCTCTAGCAGACCAAAGTGCCCAAAGTGTGACTGATATTAGCACAAACTGGTCATGTGGCAATTCGTCCATCAGATTGAACAACCACGCCTTTGCACTAGGCTCAGTGTTCATTGTCATTTTATGTATCAGCTCCTCATCCGCAAGAGACCATGTACACCTCGACATGGTGCAGTCCAAGAGAGAATGTCTCCACGAATCCGGCATCCCGCAAAGACCACATGACGATGTGGTTGACATATGTCTGTGGGCCCTCACATCTTCTGTCGGCAGTGAATGCTTAGACAGTCGCCATAGGAACATTCTCACCTTCCCCGGTACAGCCGTTTTCCACAGAAACTTCCATGACTTCTGCTCGGCAGTAGTGCTCGAAGGGCCAGCCTCCTCATGCAACCATGCCTCGCGCCGTAACTTGGTAGCGACCAACATATTGTATGCTGTTTTGACTGAAAAATTTCCATGCCGCTCGAAATGCCAACTCCAGAAATCTGCCATGTTGCGTGTACATAGGGGTATAGATAGTATGATCTCTGCGTCCATAGGCATGAATACCTGTTGAACAAGCTGTCGGTTCCATGTTGCTGTGGTAGGATCTATGAGGTCAGCCACCATCTCAGGCGGATCAGCGACCCTGCACCCGTACGGTCTCAGCATCTCGTCTCGGGGAATCCAATTATCCTCCCATATACGTGTAGAATGACCATTACCAATACGCTTTACTATTCCCTGCTTCAAAATATCGCGGCCCTCCACAATAGCTCTCCATGTTTGACTCGGGTGGCCTCCCAAGTTTGCCTCCAGAATATTGGTGTTGGGATAATAGACACTTTTTAGGAGCCTGACACTTAGCGAGTCAGGATTCTGGAGAAGGCGCCATGCCTGTTTAGCTAACATGGCCAAATTAAACAGCTCGAAATCCTTAAAACCAAGGCCACCCATAGATTTCGGCTGTGTCATTGATTCCCACGAGACCCAGTGTGGCTTGCGTTTCCCTTCCTTGCTCCCCCACCAAAATTTTCGAATAAGCATGTTCAAATGTTGGCACAGCCCTCAGGGTAGCTTAAAGCAAGACATGGAGAAGACTGGTACCGCCTGAGCTACTGATTTAACAAGAACCTCCTTTCCCGTAGAGGATAGCGTCATCTCAATCCATCCTTGTACCTTACTCCAAAGGCGATCTTTCAAGTACTTGAACGCCCCATTTTTTGAGCTCCCAACATCTGAAGGCATTCCCAGATATTTCTCATTTAGAGTCTCATTGGGTACATTGAGCACACTCTTTATGTCATGCCGAACACTATCTGGCACTCCCTTGCTGAAATAGATCGATGATTTTGCGTAGTTCACACGCTGCCCTGTTGCCTGACAGTAGATGTCCAGTACCTGGTTGACCTCGTTAGCACCCACACTGTTTGCCTTAAAGAACAGCAGGCTGTCATCAGCAAATAAAAGATGGCTTACTCATGGCGCCGTAGGTGCAACTTGTAAACCTTCAAGGTTGGATGACTCACTTTTTGATTTTAGGAGGCACGAAAGGCCCTCTGCTGCCAATAAAAACAAGTATGGAGATATTGGGTCTCCCTGTCTGATTCCTCGTGATGGTTTGAATTGCTCTAACCTCTTTCCATTGAACATGACTGAGAAGTTAACTGTCGTCACCAAGTTCATATCGTCTTGTTGAATGTGATATATAGTTGCTCTGAATAGAGTATTGCTCGTACGCGGCCCACGACTCCGACCGAACGGGCCGACTAATTAGGCTGGTTTGGTCGCTTTTTCTTTGGCTGGGTTTTCCTTTTTTTGTATCTATCCTTTTTTAGGCATGTTTTTGTCGGGTTTTTGTTCTTTTCTTTCATTATCGTTTTCCATGAAATTGTTTTCTTTTTCAAATTCGTAAATTTTTCTTAAATTCCTGAAAATATTTCAAAACCAAGATTTGAAATTCTTGAACTTTTATCAAATTTGTGAACTTTCCCATTCATTTTTTCAAATCATGAACTTTTATTAAATTCATGAATTTTTTTTCCGATTTGTGAAGTTTTTCCAAAGTTATTAAAATTTTCAAAACCACAAACTTTTTAGAAATATCCATGTATTTTTTAACTTGCAAACCTTTTTTACATCCATGAACTTTTTTAAAAAATCCTCAAACTTTTTCAGGTTTGTGAACTTTTTTTGCCAAAACCAATGATTCTTTTTTCAAAATCCACAAAAAAAGCAATTCATGAACTTTTCTCAATTCACAAAACTTTTCTATTTTTGCTAAAAAATAGTGAGCTATTTAAAAACTTGAGTTTTCTAAAATCATATTTTTTATGAAATTGGTGAACTCTTAAGTATTTCAAAATTTTAACCAAGTGAGGGGATGATGGACGACCAAACGAAGCGAGCCAGTGGGCCACGACCTGCTAAGTATCGTGCATGAGCGCCAGCAACAGTTCAGGCGCTTAAGGCGCCGAACAGGAGCTCCCTAAAAAATGTTCCTGATATTTTTTTTAAAAAGTTTAGTACTATTCCAAAAAATGTACGTGACATTTTAAAAAGAATGTACAGTGTTTCAAAATATGTGTTTGTGGCTAGATTTGTCACCTACCATTTACATATTAAATATTTATTTCTGTCCATAATTTGATTATCTCCTCCTTGGTGTCTTGGTGTACTGAGTGTGGACCTATGATGGACCACTATTGGGACAGGGCTTATATAGGTGAACCCCAATAAGTGGCGGGCGCGTCGTGGCACCCGCCACCGCAACCTTAGAGAAACAACGCTGGTGGCTACGTAGATGCGCCCGCCACTGCTATAGCCGTAGCAGTGGCAAACACTCCTCTTTACCTGCCATAGGTGAACTCCCTTCAGGATTGATCCGTGCTTGGTGGAAAACTCTACTGGCGAGCGGCAAGAAAATCCCGACACTGTTCTGTTAGTGGTGTGTGGCAGGCCTCCCAACGCGCCCGCCACACATATATTTGGGTAGCTCATGACTGAATGGTTCAAAAATTCTAAAAATATGCTATGGCGGACCCTCTGGGCCGCCCGCCAGCTCTTCCCCCACACAAAATCCTCTGTTACGGCTACACTAAGTCAAATTCCTCCTTTCCGGTGTTCGACCCCTTCGTCCCATGCGGTGCATCTTCTCCCACCGTCATCTCTTCCCCGTTGTCGAGTTTGTCTGCCCCTCTCCCACCGGTATGTCCCAGTCTCCCCCACTTTCTTTCTTCTAGGGCGCCGCCGCTAGGGCTACGGGCACGTAGGGCGGCACCGCTAGGCCTAGGGTTAGGGCGCCAGCCGCCGCCTGTAGGATTAGTTCTCGACCGCCGCTAGCTAGGGATAGAGTTAATTAGGGTGTATATATCATCCATCTTATTAGAGTAGTACTTCTCCGATTCTAAGACAAGTTTGAGTAGTAGAATAGCAAACCTATGTCAAGTAGGTTGCGTGCACGTGTTTGATGTGCGCGCATACTTCGTACAAATGGATGTGTCATACATTATTTTCAAGGATCCAAAAATGAGCGCCAATGTTTTGGTGAAATGTTGATTAATTTCCGTTTCGCCAAATTTTGTGCACTCAATATGTTTAGTAAAGGTCATGCCGAATTTTTGGGTTCATTTTCATTGTTTGTTAATAGGGACAATTGCATTTTTGCCTCTAGTTGGAACCTACCCACGGGTTTTGCCCTTACTTTTTGACTCTGCTCAGTTTTGCCCTTAGATTTTCCTCCGAGGTCACTCGAATGCCCTTTGACCGTTTGACCAATACTTTGAAAATTCATAACAAATTGGTATGAACTTAGAAAAATGCAAATAAGATATCAAAATGTTCAGATAAATATTACCTTTATGTGTATGTCATTTGCATTCAGGACAAAAATACCATTTAAACAACCTAAGGTTATTAATGTTATTAGCATTACTATAAATAAAAAGGTATAAAATATATTTTTTTCAGGAACAAAAATTACATGCAAATGTAGGTGACGTTTTCTGAACATTCTGATATCTTATTTGCCTTTTTCTGAGTTCATATCAACTTGTGATGAACGCTCAAACTACTTTGACCATTATTTAGAAACATCATATAAAGTTGATATGAACTCGAAAAAAATGCAAATAAGATATTAGGATGTTCATAAAACGTCACCTACATTTGCGTGTAATTTTTATTCTTGAAAAATTTATTGTTTATACCTTTTTATTTTTAATAATGTTAATAACATTAATAACCTTAGGTTGTTTAAACGGTACTTTTGTCCTGAATGCAAATGACATACACATAAAGGTAATGTTTATCTGAACGTTTTGATATCTTATTTGCATTTTCCTAAGCTCATATCAATTTGTTATGAATTTTCAAAGTATTGGTCAAACGGTCAAAGGGCATTCGGGCGACCTCGGAGCAAAATCTAAGGGCAAAATTGAGCAGAGTCGAAAAGTAAGGGCAAAACCCGTGGGTAGGTTCCAACTAGGGGCCAAAATGCATTTGTCCCTTGTTAATAATAATAACTACATCATATAATTAATAGGGATCATGGTGCTTCCAACGTGCCAAATCTACAAAAGTAGTTGTGTGGACAGCTTGAAAACTGCAAAGGAATTCGGGATCTTTTTGAACGAGGGATTCCAAAAATCAATGGTAACAGTCTTTAACTTCATCATACAGTTATAACCAGTTTGTAGTCATTTACTGTCATTGCCGCTAATTTGGTTCGCATTTTTACTTTATTGTTGCATAGTGTGTCCCATGCAACGTAAGGGTGAAATTTAACAGTGCAATAGGTGATACTTTGCTCTTCTATGATGATAAGGGGCGGTCATTTCAAGCTGAAGTGAAGAAAGGAAAGCATAAAACCATCATCTGCGGCGATGTATGGATGAAGTTCATTTCAAAATATAAGCTGATTGGGGAAGAGTGCATAGCACTTTACTTAGAAGGATGGGTCAACAGGTTAAAGATTCTCTATTTCTGTAGCCAAGATAATGAGGATGGTGAAGATGATGAGGATAGTGAGGATGATGACAATAGTCATGATGATGAGGATACCCATGACGATGAGGATGACAGCCAAGAAGATGAAGATAGTCATGATGATGAGGATATCCATGCCGATGATAATGACCAAAAAGACGAGGATAGTCATGATAATGACGATGATGTTCCATTGAGTTAATTACATCTGGTATACATGAGCTTGCAGCCTGGTAACAAAATCATACAAAAACGTTAAAACCCCATAAAAGTAGTACATTAACTTTGCAAACAGAACAAATTTATACATTTCCGTCAATTCTACCGGCGGGCATCCAATTTCCCGTTGCCACGCCATCTCTCCATCTGTGTGGCACAAAGAAAGAAAAGTACAGACTAAAATGAGCTATGTGCTGATTCGGACCCGAGACCTCAACGAAACCATCACACGTTGTACCCACGACAACCAAAAATGCTTTGTGTCTGAACTATGATGGGCGTTTTATTATACAATATACAAGCCGCATGGGCTAGCCTGCACCCTAGCTCGACGAGCATCAGCTGTCCTGCTGCTTAATCTACTATTCATCTTTTTTCTTCTACTATAAAAAAGCGAGAGGGGCAGAAGCACCTGATCACAAGATCTAATGGTCCACGGTCTCTTTATGGTTAACACTATCAAGCCACTAATCAAAAGCTAATCCTCGCACGTCCTCTTTGCCCCGCCACCCGCTCAGCCCCGCCTCCCCCCTTCACGCCGCTCGGGCCAGAACCAATTCCCTCCACATCTGCGCCTCCACTCTCCTCCTCATCGACAACAAGTCAACTAACCACTTCTCCCGGGCCTGCGCCCGAAAATGCTCGACTTACGGACTCTATATACACTAAGGCGTTGTTTGGATAGGCAGTATATACAAAACCGGATCTCCACAAACCAGGGGAACGGTGTAACAAACTAAAATCTTGTTTGGCAACTCTAACCAATCCGTGAATATAGAAAACTTGGCTTTCCAAAAACCCAGATTTCAGGTATATACAAAAACGACTAATAGTCGTTTTTCCATAAACGAGATTTACATAAACTGGATCCCAACTGAGAGCAGAGCAAGTGTTTGCCGGCAGCTGCACGCCGGGTCGTGCAAGACGGAGGGGACGCGACGAGGCGGTTGGTCCGACGACCTCGGGGAGCAGAGCAGTAGCTCGCCGGTGGCTGTGCGTGGAGTCGTGCAGGCCGGAGGGGACGCGAGAAGCAGCTGATGGCAGAGTCAGTGCATGGGGACGACCGGACGAAGACCTCGGGAACCAGCAGATGCCCTCACCTGCGGCCGCGTGTGGAATCAATGGAGGTCGAGGGGAAGCGAGAAGCAACCCGAGGAAGAGTCAGTGCAGGGGGCGACCACCCAGGGGCCAACGGATGGCCTCGCCGTCAGCCGCACGCGAAGTAAGTGGAGGTCGGAGGGGATGCGAGAATTAGCCTGGGGCGACGACCTCGGAGACCATGGGAAGTGCCAGCAGGAGGCCGCATGCAGAGTCATGGAGGCCGGAACGAAGTACGGCAGCAGCATGGGATTCGTACGGCATGTTGTCGAGCTTGTATGTCTCGTCAATGGAAAAGCAAGGATGAAGGTCATGGACGAGGTAGGATAAAGCTAATGTTTGTTATCCAAACAAAAAACTCTAAGGACCTTAGTTTATTAATTCTCTACCCAAACAAAGATTCCTATAAACACGTTTTTCATAAAATGAATAGTAAAACCGGTTTCCCTAAAAATGAGCTAAAAACTTGTTTTTACAACCCCATCACTAATCCTCGCTATCCAAACAACCCTAAGAGTCTTACGGACAGACGTGTTGCCTCCTAACTCATCCTTCCCTCCCGGATTTCCAGGGTGGGGCCTCCTTCTCCCAAATTAAGTGATGCCACCTCTGCCTGTAGGTATGGTTCCATAAAAAAATGCCCGTAGCTATAGGATTGCTCGCCTGCGCCTGCCTCGACGCCGCGCCACAGCCGCGCTCCCACACCCTACGCATCACCGCCTTCCCTCCTCCCCGCCAGCGTCATCTCCGCTCCTCGCCCTCCTTCCAGCGGAATGACACAACCAGCGTGCTCGGCATCATTCCCTCCCTCGCTCGAAAGAAACAGTCTTCATATTACTCGTTGTTGAGAGGATGCAGCTGAAGGAAATATGCCCTAGAGGCAATAATAAAGTTGTTATTTGTATTTCCTTATATCATGATAAATGTTTATTATTCATGCTAGAATTGTATTAGCCGGAAACTTAGTACATGTGTGAATACATAGACAAACAGAGTGTCACTAGTATGCCTCTACTTGACTAGCTCGTTGAATCAAAGATGGTTAAGTTTCCTAGCCATAGACATGAGTTGTCATTTGATTAACGGGATCACATCATTAGAGAATGATGTGATTGACTTGACCCATTCTGTTAGCTTAGCATTCGATCGTTTAGTATATTGCTATTGCTTTCTTTATGACTTATACATGTTCCTATAAATATGAGATTATGCAACTCCCGAATACCGGAGGAACACTTTGTGTGCTACCAAACGTCACAACGTAACTGGGTGATTATAAAGGTCCACGACAGGTGTCTCTGATGGTACTTGTTGAGTTGGCATAGATCGAGATTAGGATTTGACACTCCGATTGTCGGAGAGGTATCTCTGGGCCCTATCGGTAATGCACATCACTATAAGCCTTGCAAGCAATGCAACTAATGAGTTCGTTGCGGGATGATGTATTACGGAACGAGTAAAAAGACTTGCCGGTAACGAGATTGAACTAGGTATTGAGATACCGACGATCAAATATCGGGCAAGTAACATACCGATGACAAAGGGAACAACATATGTTGTTATGTGGTTTGACCGATAAAGATCTTCGTAGAATATGTAGGAGCCAATATGAGCATCTAGGTTCCGCTATTGGTTATTGACCGAAGACGTGTCTTGGTCATGTCTACATAGTTCTCGAACCCGTAGGGTCCGCACGCTTAACGTTCGGTGACGATCAGTAATATGAGTTTATGTGTTTTGATGAACCGAAGGTAGTTCGGAGCCCCGGATATGATCACGGACATGACGAGGAGTCTCGAAATGGTCGAGACATAGTGATCGATATATTGGATGACTATGTTTGGAATTCGGAAGGGTTCCGGGCAAGTTCGGACAAATACCGTAGTACCGGGGGGTTACCGGAACCCCCCGGAGTGTGTAATGGGACTATTGGGCCTTAGTGGAGAAGATGAGGGCTGGCCAGGGCAGGCCGCGCGCCCCCTCCCCCTCTATTCCGAATTGGACAAGGAGGGGGTGGCGCCCCCCTTTCCTCCCCCCTCTCTCCTCCTTCCCTCTCTCCTACTCCTACTCTTGGAAGGGTCGGGGTGCGCCTAGGAGGGCCGGCCCCTCTCCCTCCTCCACGGGGGAGGGGGCAACCCATAGACACACAAGTTGATCAGTTGATCTTTTAGCCATGTGCGGTGCCCCCTCCACCATAATTGTCACATCCCTAGCTTCAGGATTTGCTCTAGGTTAACTTCATGTGTGATTCATGTCTATATTTTTTGAAACTTGAATTGAGGAATATTGGAAGCCTCAAAACCCTAAATAAAAGAGGGGCAAAAACCCTAGAAATCTCATTCATTGCTCCAAAAGGCTCTTCTTAAATGTTTGATAATTTTTGGCAAGGGTTCTGGTCCCAACCAAAATATTGAACATTTTTAAGGATTTATTTTTGGGACTTTGAATTTAAATCTTTAGCTATTTGAATTTGAGTTATATTCATATAATTAGAATATAATTTCAAATACCCCTGAAATATTTTATGAGCTTTTGGAAAAAGTCCATCTAGCAACATAAATTATTCAGAGGATATTTGGCACTGTTTTGAATTTGTTTAAATTTGAAAACAGTGGCAAAAGAATTAAATAAAAACAAAACAGAACAGAAAAATATAACACAGAAATTACCTGGACCTTACCTAGCAGCCATCCACAGCCCAACACTGTGCAGCCCACCTGCGCAGGCCCGGCCCACCTCCTCCCCTTGTCTTCTTCCTCCCCTCGCACCGAAGCAGCTCGGTGGCGAGCGCCGACGCTGCCTCGGCCACCTCCTGCTTCCTCTCGTCGCCCTGGACTCCGTCCGCAACGCCACGCAACCCCTGGCCCTTCTCACTCCCTCTGGACCGCTCCCCCTCCCCTGGCTCTCTCTTTCCCTCTCTTCCTGTGATCCCCGAACGCACCTGGGAGCGCCGCTCGCCGTAGCCATGACCGCGGCCACCCCCTCCCCTCTCCGACGTGCTCCCGAGCTCCTGCACCTCGTCGCCAACCCCCTCACCGAGCCACGTGACCGGAAGGGCCCCGAGCAGCCGCCATCGTCATCATTCCCAAGCTTCGGCCCGGCGCCGTTCTCCGTCGAATTCGGCCACTCCGGCGCGCCCCCGAGCCCACTGACCCTCCCTACAGCTCCGCGGTGAGCCTCTGTGCAGACCCCCTCTCTCTCCCCTCGTGTTTGCGAGCCCTAGGCCATAGTTCCGTCGAGACCGAGACCTCACCGGCGCCGGACTTGTCGCCGTCGTCGTTTTGGTTCACCTCCGTTCAAACCGAGCACGCAGGCGTACTCAGAGCACTCCCAGGAGTCCGCAGCACGCCCCAGCCCCTCCTGCCGTGCTCCCTAACCCCGACCCCAGGATTGCCCGAGCTCCGGCCGCCGCCTCGCTCGCCGTCGGCACCGATTCCGGCCGCCCCGAGTGCAACTGACTCCACCAGGAGCTTCGGCTTGTCCCCAGCTCCTCCTAGATGCCCTCCGCGGCCCATTTGGTCGCCGGAGTGGCCAAAACCACTCTCGCCGCCGCGCTAATGGTCGCCGCCGGCGAAACTCCGGCAGGAGCCGACGTGGCCAGTCATTAGGGCCTAACTACCCCCGCTAACCAACCCCCTAGGCCACTGACAGTGGGCCCCAGGGTTTAGTCAGAGCTAACCAGCCCGGGTCAACGCGGGATTAGTCCCTGTGTCACTGACCAGTGGACCCCACTGGTCAGGTTTGACCGGACCAGCCCCTGTTGACTATGCTGAGGTCAGCATGACCTAGTGCTGACGCAATAATTCCTTTCTGGAATTTAGATAATTATTAAATGATTTATAAATTCCAGAAAATTATATAAACTTCTAAAAATCATAGAAAATTAACCGTAACTCCAAATTAAATAAATTATATATGAAAAATTATCAGAAAAATTCAAGGAATCCATCTGTACCATTTTCATGCATGTTAGAACAACTTATAGCTGCTGTTTAGCACAAATCATATAAAGGGCATTTATTTAATCACATATGGAGTTTGAATTTGAATTTTATATTCAAACCAACTTCATTTAATCTGTTGCTAGTTGCATTAGCTCAAAACACATTCATATTGCCATGTCATGAGCATGCATCATATTGTGCATTGCATTGATTGTGTTCCTTTCTGTGTTGCCGGTATTTGTCCCCTCTCGATAGACGTGATACCGATGACGTGATCGTTGACACTGATGAAGACTCAATGTTATCTTCAGAAGTGCCAGGCAAGCAAAACCCCCTTGTTCATTCCGATACAATCCCACTCTCTCGCTCCTGCTGTCTTTTACTGCATTAGGACAACAACGATTCATCTGTTACCTGCTGCGGTAGCTGAACCCCTTTATCCTTTGCATGACCTGTCATTCCACAGTAAATAGATGAAACCCACTAGTATGAGTAGGAGTTGTTTGAGCCCTGTTGTGCCTACTCATTCATGTTTGTTTGTCATGCCTGCTACTGCTTAGAGTTGAGTCAGGTCTGATTCATCGGGGATGAATCAGAGGCGTGTGAACATGTCCTACTGTGTGTGAGCTAAGTGTGTGAACACGATTTGGTAAAGGTAGCGGTGAGAGGCCATGTAGGAGTACATGGTGGGTTGTCTCATTGAAGCCGTCCTTAGGAACTGAGTTCTGTGTTTGTGATCCATGACTCAGCTACTACCATACATTGGGCCCTGAAATATGACCCCGCTCGACTTCTTATTCACCCTAGTCCTCTGTCCAGGAGTTGCAAGTAGTTTCTGGTGTTTGTAGCTTACTGGAGGCCGTGGACAGCGCTGACCGTAGGGGTGGGCTGTGATGCGGTAGGTACGTGGCACGGTGTACCGGATGCCCGTTTGGTATCTCGGGAACCCTGTTCACATCGTTTGGGGCTGTGAGAGAAACTCCGGCCGGATCTCCTCATGGATGGAACCCGAATAGGCGATAAACCTGGACTAGAGACTTGAGTGTTTAGGTAGGTCGTGGTCTACACCCACGTCGGCTTTCGCTTGAAGTCTGCCGAGCACATGTCGTGTGCAGACGCTAAGTGGTGGAAACATGTATGAAGAAGTACACCCCTGCAGGGTTAACATCACCTATTCGAATAGCCGTGTCCGCGGAAAAGGACTTCTGGGTTGCTTATATCAGTTCATAGACAAGTGAAAGTGGATACTTTAAAATGCGCAAGATAAGCGTGAGTGCTATGGATGGCGTTCTCGTAGGGAGACGGGAGCGGATCCATAGTGGTGTATTGATATGGTGAATATGTGGACTCGTGTGCGCCACCTCAAAAGAGTCGCTTGCAGTCGTAGTTTAGGATAGCCACCGAGTCAAAGCTGGCTTGCTGCAGTCAAACTCCACCACCCCCGTTGTTGATAATGATGCATGTGTAGATAGATCTGATGTAAGTCTGTGCCACTTTGGGTTTACGACTAGCCATGTCAGCCCGGGCTCCTTATCATATGGATGCTAGCGACACTGTCATATACGTGTGCCAAAAGGCGCAAACGGTCCCGGGCAAAGGTAAGGCGACACCCGTGGGAATACCGCGCGTGAGGCCGCAAAGTGATATGAGGTGTTACATGCTAGATCGATGTGGCATTGAGTCGGGGTCCTGACAGCGTTGGTATCAGAGCTTGACTGCCTGTAGGATTACCAAGCCAAACTGGTCGAAGTTGAGTCTAGGAATTCTTTAGTTATATAAGGGAATTGATTGTGGGATGGAACGTAAGGCTCTTTTTACTCCTTATACTTTATGCCCTTCTGATCTGAGTCATCTTATCTTTCCTACGGGGATTAAGAACTAGGCTATCTCTTTTTTCTATCAGGATCACGTGTTACTAATCCGTAGACTTATAAGATTGTTGATTCAAGCCTCAGTTCAGTTCCTACTATCTTCTGTATGTTAACTGTTGATCTCGAAACCTTGATATTGTGCTTCTGAGTGGTTATGCCACCATTTCTGTGAATGTCTCAAATCTTTTCCGAGCATTTACAGCCGTTATGCTGTCCGAGTCATCCCAGGTTTCTAAAGAGTCTGATGCATTTGCAAAATTCTTTTTCTCCGGTTTCAATGTCTGTTAGGCCAGGTTAATCACACAAATTGTTGAGCTGAGGTACTCTACTGCCTCAACCTTTATGTTGGAGTTATTATTATGACCCTAGGTGTCTCAGGGGATCATCTAGTGGTCTAGCCATGATTTGTGTCCTAGTGTGAAGATTCTGGCCTTTATTCTCGGAAGCATCCCGTGATGCTACTTAGTAGTAGGTATTCTACTCCTGGGTTCTGAACCCGAGATTCACTCTACCTACTTCATGTGGATAGTAATTGCTAGTGCCTTTAGGATATTAGTAACCTTTGCGATAGTCCTTGAAGTCCGTGGTATCTTCTTCTTCCAAATACCATGAACTACTTATGGCAGATGTTTATTGGATCAAAAAAAAAATCACAATTAGAGTACTCTTGAGGAGTTCTCCATTCATAAATCGTGACTCTGCCAGTTCTACCTTTCTGCATGGGTTATCCGGAAGAAATATGTTGAACTTGGTTCGACATACTAATCTATGCATCCACAACTCAGAAAGTTATATGTTCCTTTGAGTTGTTCTCTTTAGTTGCATTCTGACCCTCGTCTATCAATTGATAGTCAAGAGTATGCGTGCATTCGTTCATCGATGCCTATGACTCTTGTGGTCTGTCAAGCCATTCTATTCCGGAATGACTAGGAGAAACAAACTCCAGTACCTCTTCCATATCTAGGATTGGGTCAAAGTAGTTGTATTCCGCAGATCAAATGCCAATCCAGCTTTTGGTTCTGCTCTACCTTGGAGTATTACATATTTTATA
Source organism: Triticum turgidum subsp. durum (assembly GCA_900231445.1). Classification (NCBI taxonomy): domain Eukaryota; kingdom Viridiplantae; phylum Streptophyta; class Magnoliopsida; order Poales; family Poaceae; genus Triticum; species Triticum turgidum. Next base: position 4,440,881 of record LT934120.1, on the reverse strand, counting down.
TCGAGATTGTTATAGGAATTGCACACCATCCTATGAACTCTTGGTACAGTGATACTTCTTGCCATCATTGTTCATTCCTCGGTTCCTGTGTTATTGTAACCGGAATGCCGACAAATGAATCATGGCGTGTGAAATCAATACTGCTAGCAACTCTGTTGCTTGGTAGTTAAAGGATAATAATTTCATTCTTAGTATGTTGGTTTTCGAATCATCCTTCTAAGACTGATCGTGCTACCTAGTCCTTATTTCGGTGCACCCTTCGATTGATGAGTTAGGATCTTGTCAAGTCCTCACTCATTTGATCATATCGTCTTGCCCTCAAAAGCAAGATTGTTCTCGAGCTTAGTAACATATCGGTGGTTCGTGATTTTCCGAAGATCTTCTCGGAAGTACTACCAGGTTGTCACCTGACCGCTATGTTGAGCTCGTGATCAAGTTGGTTTATTGTAAACCACCCTTTCTCCAAGAATCTGTGATGGATATCCCTGAGCTAGTTGGTTAAGCTAGACAACAACTTGGAGAGTTGGAAGGTAAAAGCTTGCCTGACTTAGTTCGTTCCAAAGGGATATTCTTGTGTAGTGTGTGTTGAAGAAAGATGATATCTTCATCGGTTGGTCCCTGTGATCAGTTGCTGGACCTATTGCCTTATCAATCCTTTGATTTGAGTGTGGGCTATCGTCAAATCAAATCAATACCAATGATGCTCATAATGTTGTCTTGTTCGTGGTTGATCCCTCGAGCATACACCATTACATCTTTGGCCTGACCAATGCTATCACTTGTTCACTTAACTATGGAATTCCTTTTAAAAGGAAACCCAGATGAATTGTTGTTGAGCCCATTGACAACATCCTTATCTCCTCCATAATTTTGTTGGACATTAAGCTAGTGTTGGAAACTTTTGAAAGCATTTTCTTCATGCTAGCTCATGAAGTATTTGTTGATGAAAGGAGTGACTTCCTTTTATACACGTGCATTTGGTGAAAGATGCCGCCGTGAATTTGAGAAAGTTAGTTTTGCTTCCTCTGGAATCATCCCAAGTCAGTCATGCATACGTGCGAAGTATTCCGTGGTCTGGAGATTTGCAACCTCCATTCTATATGTATATCCTAGCACACCAAGCCACTGATTGAGTTGTTCAAAGATAAAGGAGTCTGTCCAAGGTGAACTCTTTGGACTTCCACGCGTGGAGACTTCGATGTCATTAATGATGGTTCCCCCTCCTGAACTCGGTAGTGTTTTATTATAAGACTACTTCGTGGTCATGCTTGTCTGGGACAACGTGTTCACATGTTTGTAGCAGAACCAGCTCATGTTTTGGAGCTTGCTATCGTAGTTCATCTCCCGAGAATCCCGCAACGTCATCTCGTCGATTTGTGTTGCAAACTTTCATTTTCTTCCTAAGACTCGATGAGCCTGGAATATCCTAACACCAACCAGATCTGAGTCTCAGGCAGATATGATGGTTGGAACATTTCCCAAGAACTATAATATTGGTCCCTCGATAACCGGTAAAGTGGTTGTCGTGGCCAACACACCCAGCCGGAAGGCCTATTATTGTAGTATCTTGTTTGAGGAAGTTGGCCACCTCCCCATAAGGATTTCGTACGATTTACCTCCGTAACTGTTTCTTATGGATTCTATTGCTCCCGAAGTCCGACCTTTACTTGATGTTCTAGATACCAAACCATATCTATGAATGGGATACACTAGCACGTCAAGGAGAACATTAGAAGCGGAGTGCTAAATGTCTCTCGATCGATCATCCAGATTTTGTTTCCTTGGCCTCGCTAAGGTGAAAACTAAGAAAGTGTTATCTTCCTTTGCATCTGCATCCTCCATCACCATTCATCATGGTAGTAAGTTGTGCTACCGGACCCTTGACACGGATGTTGGTAAAACCTTGATGAATGTGGAAATGCTTAAGTTCTTGAGAGCACGCACAAGCGCTACGTCTTATCATCGGCACTAGCTGGGATTGCCCCAGATTCTTCGGTTATGCTATAACCACTCCAACAGTGAATTCACTCTTTATTGTTGGGTTCTTCCCCAGTTACCAGAATCATTCCCAGCATTTGCATTTTGTTCCCAGCTTGCACCACCAATGTCCCCTCCATTTCCGGTGATAAGCAAAAATCATCCATTACGTTGTCTTCAACAAGGTAATCCACATCATCCAAGTTTGAGTATGCCATTCTACCGACCCCCTCCAAATGATCGCTTGTGATTACCTTAGGCTGGTATAAAGAGTTCCAATGATCTCTGAATCAAAAGTAATTCTTTTTGCCACTTAAGATAATAATCTACGAATCACCCTCCTCCAGGATGTTTCGTCGTGGTATCATGGCAACTCAACTCCACGCTACGTTGACAATCGTTTACCACCTTCTTAGGTGTGGAATTGTTGTCTACCTAGTGAACCTTCGTCATCCGTTTCTTTCCACCCCTCTTGATGTGTATCTCGTGTCTCAACCCGAGAGATGGTCCTATGTCTCATTCCGTGAGTTGTTCGATCTTCAAGAAGATCGACCCTTCTAGAGTCTCCTTCTTCCCTCCATGTCATGTTGGCAGGATTTCTCAGAACAAGACATCAAGACAATGATGGTAAATGAATCAACGTTCAACTGAAGTGCACCCTGGATCGTGAAGATTGTACTAGTTTGCGTTCCCCTTTCACCTTACCCTACGCTTGAATCTCGAGACGAGATTCTTGTTTAGTGGGGGTGAGTTGTCACATCCCTAGCTTCAGGATTTGCTCTAGGTTAACTTCATGTGTGATTCATGTCTATATTTTTTGAAACTTGAATTGAGGAATATTGGAAGCCTCAAAACCCTAAATAAAAGAGGGGCAAAAACCCTAGAAATCTCATTCATTGCTCCAAAAGGCTCTTCTTAAATGTTTGATAATTTTTGGTAAGGGTTCTGGTCCCAACCAAAATATTGAACATTTTTAAGGATTTATTTTTGGGACTTTGAATTTAAATCTTTAGCTATTTGAATTTGAGTTATATTCATATAATTAGAATATAATTTCAAATACCCCTGAAATATTTTATGAGCTTTTTGGAAAAAGTCCATCTAGCAACATAAATTATTCAGAGGATATTTGGCACTGTTTTGAATTTGTTTAAATTTGAAAACAGTGGCAAAAGAATTAAATAAAAACAAAACAGAACAGAAAAATATAACACAGAAATTACCTGGACCTTACCTAGCAGCCATCCACAGCCCAACACTGTGCAGCCCACCTGCGCAGGCCCGGCCCACCTCCTCCCCTTGTCTTCTTCCTCCCCTCGCACCGAAGCAGCTCGGTGGCGAGCGCCGACGCTGCCTCGGCCACCTCCTGCTTCCTCTCGTCGCCCTGGACTCCGTCCGCAACGCCACGCAACCCCTGGCCCTTCTCACTCCCTCTGGACCGCTCCCCCTCCCCTGGCTCTCTCTTTCCCTCTCTTCCTGTGATCCCCGAACGCACCTGGGAGCGCCGCTCGCCGTAGCCATGACCGCGGCCACCCCCTCCCCTCTCCGACGTGCTCCCGAGCTCCTGCACCTCGTCGCCAACCCCCTCACCGAGCCACGTGACCGGAAGGGCCCCGAGCAGCCGCCATCGTCATCATTCCCAAGCTTCGGCCCGGCGCCGTTCTCCGTCGAATTCGGCCACTCCGGCGCGCCCCCGAGCCCACTGACCCTCCCTACAGCTCCGCGGTGAGCCTCTGTGCAGACCCCCTCTCTCTCCCCTCGTGTTTGCGAGCCCTAGGCCATAGTTCCGTCGAGACCGAGACCTCACCGGCGCCGGACTTGTCGCCGTCGTCGTTTTGGTTCACCTCCGTTCAAACCGAGCACGCAGGCGTACTCAGAGCACTCCCAGGAGTCCGCAGCACGCCCCAGCCCCTCCTGCCGTGCTCCCTAACCCCGACCCCAGGATTGCCCGAGCTCCGGCCGCCGCCTCGCTCGCCGTCGGCACCGATTCCGGCCGCCCCGAGTGCAACTGACTCCACCAGGAGCTTCGGCTTGTCCCCAGCTCCTCCTAGATGCCCTCCGCGGCCCATTTGGTCGCCGGAGTGGCCAAAACCACTCTCGCCGCCGCGCTAATGGTCGCCGCCGGCGAAACTCCGGCAGGAGCCGACGTGGCCAGTCATTAGGGCCTAACTACCCCCGCTAACCAACCCCCTAGGCCACTGACAGTGGGCCCCAGGGTTTAGTCAGAGCTAACCAGCCCGGGTCAACGCAGGATTAGTCCCTGTGTCACTGACCAGTGGACCCCACTGGTCAGGTTTGACCGGACCAGCCCCTGTTGACTATGCTGAGGTCAGCATGACCTAGTGCTGACGCAATAATTCCTTTCTGGAATTTAGATAATTATTAAATGATTTATAAATTCCAGAAAATTATATAAACTTCTAAAAATCATAGAAAATTAACCGTAACTCCAAATTAAATAAATTATATATGAAAAATTATCAGAAAAATTCAAGGAATCCATCTGTACCATTTTCATGCATGTTAGAACAACTTATAGCTGCTGTTTAGCACAAATCATATAAAGGGCATTTATTTAATCACATATGGAGTTTGAATTTGAATTTTATATTCAAACCAACTTCATTTAATCTGTTGCTAGTTGCATTAGCTCAAAACACATTCATATTGCCATGTCATGAGCATGCATCATATTGTGCATTGCATTGATTGTGTTCCTTTCTGTGTTGCCGGTATTTGTCCCCTCTCGATAGACGTGATACCGATGACGTGATCGTTGACACTGATGAAGACTCAATGTTATCTTCAGAAGTGCCAGGCAAGCAAAACCCCCTTGTTCATTCCGATACAATCCCACTCTCTCGCTCCTGCT
>LT934120.1:4416866-4434075 GCA_900231445.1 Triticum turgidum subsp. durum | reverse complement strand
AGCCTCTCTTACGGGGAAATGTCTCCTAGTGTTTCCACCGAGCCATGGTAGCTTGCTACTGCTCCGGAACACTTAGGCTGGCCGGCATGTGTCCTTCTTCGTTCCTGTGTCTGTCCCTTCGGGGAAATGTCACGCGGTGAATACCGGAGTCCTGTTAGCCCGCTACAGCCCGGTTCACCGGAGTCCTGCTAGCCCAGTGCTACAGCCTGGATTCACTCGCTGATGACCGACACGTTCGATGCTGGGTCATGGATGCCTGTCCCTGTAAGTTTGTGCCACTTTGGGTTTACGACTAGCCATGTCAGCCCGGGCTCCTTATCATATGGATGCTAGCGACACTATCATATACGTGTGCCAAAAGGCGCAAACGGTCCCGGGTAAAGGTAAGGCGACACCCGTGGGAATACCGTGCGTGAGGCCGCAAAGTGATATGAAGTGTTACATGCTAGATCTATGTGGCATCGAGTCGGGGTCCTGACAATAATCCACCTCGGTCATATCGTAGCGGTGAAGGAAATATGCCCTAGAGACAATAATAAAGTTATTATTTATTTCCTTATTTCATGATAAATGTTTATTATTCATGCTAGAATTGTATTAACTGGAAACATAATACATGTGTGAATACATAGACAAACATAATGTCACTAGTATGCCTCTACTTGACTAGCTCATTAATCAAAGATGGTTTTTTTCCTAACCATAGACATGTGTTGTCATTTGATTAGTGGGATCACATCATTAGAAGAATGATGTGATTGACATGACCCATTCCGTTAGCCTAGCACTTGATCGTTTAGTATACTGCTATTGCTTTCTTCATGACTTATACATGTTCCTGTAACTATGAGAATTATGCAACTCTCGTTTACCGGAGGAACACTTTGGGTACTACCAAACGTCACAACATAACTGGGTGATTATAAAGGAGTACTACAGGTGTCTCCGAAGGTACATGTTGAGTTGGCGTATTTCGAGATTAGGTTGTGTCACTCCGATTGTCCGAGAGGTATCTCTGGGCCCTCTCGGTAATGCACATCACTATAAGCCTTGCAAGCAATGTGACCAATGAGTTGGTTACGAGAAGATGCATTACATAACGAGTAAAGAGACTTGCCGGTAACGAGATTAAACTAGGTATTGGATACCGACGATCAAATCTCGGGCAAGTAACATACCGATGACAAAGGAAACAACGTATGTTGTTATGCGGTTTGACCGATAAAGATCTTCGTAGAATATGTAGGAGCCAATATGGACATCCAGGTTCTGCTATTGGTTATTGACCACGAATAGTTCTAGGTCATGTCTACATAGTTCTCGAACCCGTAGGGTCCGCACGCTTAAGGTTTCGATGACAGTTATATTATGAGTTTATGAGTTTTGATGTACCGAAGGAGTTCGGAGTCCCGGATGAGATCGGGGACATGACGAGGAGTCTCGAAATGGTCGAGACGTAAATATCGATATATTGGACGACTATATTCGGAGTTCGGAAAGGTTCCGAGTGATTCGGGTATTTATCGGAGTACCGGAGAGTTACGGGAATTCGCCGGGGAGAAGTATTGGGCCTTATTGGGCCATACGAGAAAGAGAGAGGGGCTGCCTAGGGCAGGCCGCGCCCCCCCCCATGGCCTAGTCCGAATTGGACTAGGGGGAGCGGCCGCACCCCCTCCTTCCTACCCTTCTCTCTTCCCCTTCCTTGTCTCCTACTCCTAATACATGGAAGGACTCCTAGTTGGACTAGGAAAGGGGAATCCTACTCCCGGTGGGAGTAGGACTCCCCTAGGGCGCGCCATAGAAGAGGGCCGGCCCTCCCCTCCTCCACTCCTTTATATACGGGGGTAGGGGGCACCCCATAGAGACACAAGTTGATCTACGGATCGTTCTTTAGCCGTGTGCGGTGCCCCCCTCCACCATATTCCACCTCGGTCATATCGTCGCGGAGTTTAGGCGAAGCCCTGCGCCGGTAGACATCATCATTGTCACCACGCCGTCGTGCTGACGGAACTCATCTCCGGAGCTCTGCTGGATCGGAGGCCGGAGATCGTCATCGAGCTGAACGTGTGCTGAACTCGGAGGCTCCGTACGTTCGGTGCTTGGATCGGTCGGATCGTGAAGACGTACGACTACATCAACCGCGTTGTGCTAACGTTTCCACTTACGGTCTATGAGGGTACGTGGACAATACTCTCCCCTCTCGTTGCTATGCCATCATCATGATCTTGCGTGTGCGTAGGAAATTTTTTGAAATTACTACGTTCCCCAACAGTGGCATCCGAGCCTAGGTTTTATGCGTTGATGTTATATGCACGAGTAGAATGCAAGTGAGTTGTGGGCGATACAAGTCATACTGCTTACCAACATGTCATACTTTGGTTTGGCGGTATTGTGAGATGAAGCGGCTCGGACCGACATTACGCGTACGCTTACGCGAGACTGGTTTCACCGTTACGAGCACTCGTGCTTAAAGGTGACTGGCGGGTGTCTGTCTCTCTCACTTTAGCTGAATCGAGTGTGGCTACGCCCGGTCCTTGCGAAGGTTAAAACAGCACTAACTTGACGAACTATCATTGTGGTTTTTGATGCGTAGGTAAGAACGGTTCTTGCTAAGCCCGTAGCAGGCACGTAAAACTTGCAACAACAAAGTAGAGGACGTCTAACTTGTTTTTGCAGGGCATGTTGTGATGTGATATGGTCAAGACATGATGCTATATTTTGTATGAGATGATCATGTTTTGTAACCGAAGTTATCGGCAACTGGCAGGAGCCATATGGTTGTCGCTTTATTGTATGAAATGCAAACGCCCTGTAATTGCTTTACTTTATCACTAAGCGGTAGCGATAGTCGTAGAAGCAATAGATGGCGTAAACGACAACGATGCTACGATGGAGATCAAGGTGTCGCGCCGGTGACAATGGTGATCACGACGGTGCTTCGGAGATGGAGATCACAAGCACAAGATGATGATGGCCATATCATATCACTTATATTGATTGCATGTGATGTTTATCCTTTATGCATCTTATCTTGCTTTGATTGACGGTAACATTTTAAGATGATCTCTCACTAAAAATTATCAAGAAGTGTTCTCCCTGAGTATGCACCGTTGCCAAAGTTCGTCGTGCCCAGACACCACGTGATGATCGGGTGTGATAAGCTCTACGTCCATCTACAACGGGTGCAAGCCAGTTTTGCACACGCAAAATACTCAGGTTAAACTTGACGAGCCTAGCATATGCAGATATGGCCTCGGAACACGGAGACCGAAAGGTCGAGCGTGAATCATATAGTAGATATGATCAACATAGTGATGTTCACCATTGAAACTACTCCATCTCACGTGATGATCGGACATGGTTTAGTTGATTTGGATCACGTGATCACTTAGATGACTAGAGAGATGTCTGTCTAAGTGGGAGTTCTTAAGTAATATGATTAATTGAACTTAAATTTATCATGAACTTAGTCCTGGTAGTATTTTGCAAATTATATTGTAGATCAATAGCTCGCGTTGTTGCTTTCATATGTTTATTTTGATATGTTCCTAGAGAAAATTGTGTTGAAAAATGTTAGTAGCAATGATGCGGATTGGATCCGTGATCTGAGGTTTATCCTCATTGCTGCATAGAAGAATTATGTCCTTAATGCACCGCTAGGTGACAGACCTATTGCAGGAGCAGATGCAGACGTTATGAACGTTTGGCTAGCTCAATATGATGACTACTTGATAGTTTAGTGCACCATGCTTAACGGCTTAGAATCGGGACTTCAAGGACGTTTTGAACGTCATGGACCATATGAGATGTTCCAGAAATTGAAGTTGATATTTCAAGCAAATACCCGAGTTGAGAGATATGAAGTCTCCAACAAGTTCTATAGCTAAAAGATGGAGGAGAATCGCTCAACTAGTGAGCGAGTGCTCAGATTGTCTGGGTACTTCAATCGCTTGAATCAAGTGGGAGTTAATCTTCCAGATAAGATAGTGATTAACAGAATTCTCTAGTCACCATCACCAAGTTAGTAGAACTTCGTGATGAACTATAGTATGCAAGGGATGACGAAAACGATTCCCGAGCTCTTCGTGATGTTGAAATCGACGAAGGTAGAAATCAAGAAAGAGCATCAAGTGTTGATGATTGACAAGACCACTAGTTTCAAGAAAAGGGCGAAGGGAAAGAAAGGGAACTTCAAGTGGAAAGACAAGCAATTGTCACTCCTGCGAAGAAGCCCAAAGCTGGACCATAGCCTGAAACTAAGTGCTTACACTGCAAAGGAAATAGTCACTGGAAGCGGAAATGCCCTGAATATTTGGTAGATAAAAGGATGGCAAAGTGAACAAGGGTATATTTGATATATAGGTTATTAATGTGTGCCTTGCTAGTGTTTATAGTAGCCCCTGAGTATTTGATACTTGTTCGGTTGCTAAGATTAGTAACTCGAAACAGGAGTTACAGAATAAACAGAGACTAGTTGAAGGGGAAGTGACGATGAGTGTTGGAAGTAGTTCCAAGATTGATATGATCATCATCGCACACTCCCTATACTTTTGGGATAAGTGTTAAACCTAAATAAATATTATTTGGCGTTTACGTTGAGCATGAATATGATTTGATCATGTTTATTGCAATATGGTTATTCATTTAAAATCAGAGAATAATTGTTGTTCTGTTTACATGAATAAAACCTTCAATGGTCATACACCCAATGAAAATAGTTTGTTGGATCTCCATCGTGATGATACACATATTCATAATATTGATGCCAAAAGATGCAAAGTTAATAATGATAGTGCAACTTATTTGTGGCACTGCCGTTTGGGTCATATCGGTGTAAAGCGCATGAAGAAACTCCATAAAGATGGATTTTTGGAATCACTTGGTTATGAATCATTTGATGCTTGCGAACCGTGCCTTTTGGGCAAGATGACTAAAACTCCATTCTCTGGAACAAGAACGAGCTACTAACTTGTTGGAAATAATACATACAGATGTATGCGATCCAATGAGTATTGATGCTCGTGGCAAGTATTGTTATTTTCTGACCTTCACAAGATGATTTGAGCAGATATGGGTATATCTACTTGATGAAACATAAGTCTGAAATAGTTGAAAGGTTCAAAGAATTTCAGAGTGAAGTGGAAAAATCATCATAACAAGAAAATAAAGTTTCTGCAATCTGATCGCGGAGACGAATATTTGAGTTACGAGTTTGGTCTTCAATTAAAACAATGTGAAATAGTTTCACAGCTCACGCCACCTGGAACACCACAACGTTATGGTGTGTCCGAACGTCGTAACCGCACTTTATTGGATATGGTGCGATCTATGATGTCTCTTACTGATTTACCAATATTGTTTTGGGGTTATGCATTAGAGACAGCTGCATTCACGTTAAAAGGGCACCATCTAAATCCGTAGAGATGACAGCATATGAACTGTGGTTTAGCAAGAAACCCAAGTCGTCGTTTCTTAAAGTTTGGGGCTGCGATGCTTATGTGAAAAAGTTTCATCCTGATAAGCTCGAACCCAAATCGGAGAAGTGCGTCCTCATAGAATACCCAAAGGAAATTGTTGGGTACACCTTCTATCACAGATCCGAAGGCAAGATATTCGTTGCTAAAATGGATCCTTTCTAGAGAAGGAGTTTCTCTCGAAAGAAGTGAGTGGGAGGAAAGTATAGCTTGATAAGGTAATTTGTACCTTCTCCCGAATTGGAAAATAGTTCATCACTGTAATCAGTTCCAGTGATTCCTACACCAATTAGTGAGGAAGCTAATGATGATGATCATGAAACTTCAGATCAAGTTACTACAGAACCTCGTAGGTCTTCCAGAGTACGGTCCGCACCAGAGTGGTACGGTAATCCTATTCTGAAAGTCATGTTACTAGACCATGATAAACCTACGAACTATGAGGAAGCGATGATGAGCCCAGATTCCGCAAAATGGTTTGAGGCCATGAAATCTGAGATGGGATCCATGTATGAGAACAAAGTGTGGACTTTGGTGGACTTGCCCGATGATCGGCAAGCCATAGAAAATAAATGGATCTTCAAGAAGAATACGGACGCTGATAGTAGTGTTACTATCTACAAAGCTAGACTTGTTGAAAAAGGTTTTTGACAAAGTTCAAGGTGTTGAATACGATGAGATTTTCTCACTCGTATCGATGCTTAAGTCTGTCCGAATCATGTTAGCAATTGCCACATTTTATGAAATCTGGCAAATGGATGTCAAAACTGCATTCCTTAATGAATTTATTAAAGAAGAGTTGTATATGATGCAACCAGAAGGTTTTGTCAATCCTAAAGATGTTAACAAAGTGTGCAAGCTCGAGCGATCCATCTATGCGCAAGCATCTCGGAGTTGGAATATACGCTTTGATGAGTTGATCAAAGCATATGATTTTATACAGACTTTTGGAGAAGCCTGTATTTACAAGAAAGTGAGTGGGAGCACTACAACATTTTTGATAAGTATATGCGAATGACATATTGTTGATCGGAAATAATGTAGAATTATTCTGCAAAGCTTAAAGGAGTGTTTTGAAAATAGTTTTTCAAAGCAAGACCTCGGTGAAGCTGCTTACACATTGAGCATCAAGATCTATATAAATAGATCAAGACACTTGATAAGATTTTTTCAAATGAGTACATACCTTGATAAATTTTTTGAAATAGTTCAAAATGGAACAATCAAAGAAGGAGTTCTTGCCTGTGATGCAAAGGTGTAAAGTTGAGTAAGACTCAAGACCCGACCATGGCAGAAATTAGAAAGAGAATGAAAAGTCATTCCCTATGCCTCAGTCATAGGTTCTATAAAGTATGCTATGCTATGAACCAGACCTATTGTATACCTTGCTCTGAGTTTGACAAAGGAATACAATTTTGATCTAAGAGTAGATCACTGGACAGCGGTCAAGAATATCCTTAGTGAGGACTGAGGACATGTTTCTCGATTATGGAGGTGATAAAAGAGCCCGTCGTAAAAAGTTACAACGATGCAAGCTTTTACACCAATCCAGATGACTCTAAGTCTCAATCTGAATACATATTGAAAGTGGGAGCAATTAGCTAGAGTAGCTCCGTGCAGAGCATTGTGGACATAGAATATTTGCAAAATACATACGGCTCTGAATGTGACAGACCCGTTGACTAAGCTTCTCTCACGAGCAAAACATGATCACACCTTAGTACTCTTTGGGTGTTAATCACATAGCGAGGTGAACTAGACTCTAGTAAACCCTTTGGGTGTTGGTCACATGACGATGTGAACTATGGGTGTTAATCATATACAGATATGAATATTGGTGTTAAATCACATGGCGATGTGAACTAGATTATTGACTCTAGTGCAAGTGGGAGACTGAAGGAAATATGCCCTAGAGGCAATAATAAAGTTATTATTTATTTCCTTATTTCATGATAAATGTTTATTATTCATGCTAGAATTGTATTAACCGGAAACATAATACATGTGTGGATACATAGACAAACATAGTGTCACTAGTATGCCTCTACTTGACTAGCTCATTAATCAAAGATGGTTTTGTTTCCTAACCATAGACATGTGTTGTCATTTGATTAGTGGGATCACATCATTAGAAGAATGATGTGATTGACATGACCCATTCCGTTAGCCTAGCACTTGATCGTTTAGTATACTGCTATTGCTTTCTTCATGACTTATACATGTTCCTGTAACTATGAGAATTATGCAACTCCCGTTTACCGGAGGAACACTTTGGGTACTACCAAACATCACAACGTCACTGGGTGATTATAAAGGAGTACTACAGGTGTCTCCGAAGGTACATGTTGAGTTGGCGTATTTCGAGATTAGGTTTTGTCACTCCGATTGTCGGAGAGGTATCTCTGGGCCCTCTCGGTAATGCACATCACTATAATCCTTGCAAGCAATGTGACTAATGAGTTGGTTACGGGATGATGCATTACGTAATGAGTAAAGAGACTTGCCGATAACGAGATTGAACTAGGTATTGGATACCGACGATCAAATCTCGGGCAAGTAACATACCGATGACAAAGGGAACAACGTATGTTGTTATGCGGCTTGACCCATAAAGATCTTCATAGAATATGTAGGAGCCAATATGGACATCCAGGTTCCGCTATAGACCACGAATAGTTCTAGGTCATGTCTACATAGTTCTCGAACCCGTAGGGTCCGCACGCTTAAGGTTTCGATGACAGTTATATTGTGAGTTTATGAGTTTTTATGTACCGAAGGAGTTCGGAGTCCCGGATGAGATCGGGGACATCACGAGGAGTTTCGAAATGGTCGAGACGTAAAGATCGATATATTGGATGACTATATTCGGAGTTCGGAAAGGTTCCGAGTGATTCGGGTATTTAACGGAGTACCGGAGAGTTACGGGAATTCGTCGGGGAGAAGTATTTTGCCTTATTGGGCCATACGGGAAAGAGAGAGGGGCTGCCTAGGGCAGGCCGCGCGCCCCCCATGGCCTAGTCCGAATTGGACTAGGGGGAGGGGCCGCACCCCCTCCTTCCTTCCCTTCTCTCTTCCCCTTCCTTGTCTCCTACTCCTAATACATGGAAGGACTCCTAGTTGGACTAGGAAAGGGGGAATCCTACTCCCGGTGGGAGTAGGACTCCCCTAGGGCGCGCCATAGAAGAGGGCCGGCCCTCCCCTCCTCCACTCCTTTATATACGGGGGTAGGGGGCACCCCATAGAGACACAAGTTGATCTACGGATCGTTCCTTAGCCGTGTGTGGTGCCCCCCTCCACCATATTCTACCTCGGTCATATCGTCGCGGAGTTTAGGTGAAGCCCTGCGCCGGTAGAACATCATCATCATCACCACGCCGTCGTGCTGACGGAACTCATCTCCGGAGCTCTGCTGGATCGGAGGCCGGAGATCGTCATCGAGCTGAACGTGTGCTGAACTCGGAGGCTCCGTACGTTCGGTGCTTGGATCGGTCGGATCGTGAAGACGTACGACTACATCAACCGCGTTGTGCTAACGTTTCCGCTTACGGTCTACGAGGGTACGTGGACAATACTCTCCCCTCTCGTTGCTATGCCATCACCATGATCTTGCGTGTCCGTAGGAATTTTTTTGAAATTACTACGTTCCCCAACAAGCGGTGCTTAGGCGAAGCCTTGCGTCGGTAGCATCATCATCACCATCATCACGCCGTCGTGCTGACGGAACTCTCCCTTGAAGCTCTGATGGATCGTGAGTTCGAGGGACGTCATCGAGCTGAACGTGTGCTGAACTCCAAGGTGCCGTGCGTTCGGTACTTGGATCGGTCGGATCGTGAAGACGTACGACTACATCAACCGCGTTGTCATAATGCTTCCGCTTTTGGTCTACGAGGGTACATGGACAACACTCTCCCCTCTCGTTGCTATGCATCACCATGATCTTGCGTGTGCGTAGGATTTTTTTTTTGAAATTACTACGTTCCCCAACAGTGGCATCCGAGCCAGGTTTATGCGTAGATGTTATATGCACGAGTAGAACACAAGTGAGTTGTGGGCGATACAAGTCATACTGCTTACCAGCATATCACACTTTGATTCGGCGGCATTGTTGGATGAAGTGGCCCGGACCGACATTACGTGCACGCTAATGCGAGACTGGCTCTACCGACGTGCTTCGCACACAGGTGGCTGGCGAGTGTCAGTTTCTCCAACTTTAGTTGAATCGAGTGTGGCTACGCTCGGTCCTTGTGAAGGTTAAAACAACACATACTTGACGAAATATCGTTGTGGTTTCCATGCGTAGGTAAGAACGGTTCTTGCTCAGCCCGTAGCAGCCACGTAAAACTTGCAACAACAAAGTAGAGGACGTCTAACTTGTTTTTGCAGGGCATGTTGTGATGTGATATGGTCAAGACATGATGCTAACTTTTATTGTATGAGATGATCATGTTTTGTAACTGAGTTATCGGCAACTGGCAGGAGCCATATGGTTGTCGCTTTATTGTATGAAATGCAATCGCCATGTAATTGCTTTAATTTATCACTAAGTGGTAGCGATAGTCGTAGAAGCATAGTTGGCGAGACGACAACGATGCTACGATGGAGATCAAGGTGTCGCGCCGGTGACGATGGTGATCATGACAGTGCTTTGGAGATGGAGATCAAAGGCACAAGATGATGATGGCCATATCATATCACTTATATTGATAGCATGTGATGTTTATCTTTTATGCATCTTATTTTACTTAGATCGACGGTAGCATTATAAGATGATCTCTCACTAAATTTCAAGGTATAAGTGTTCTCCCTGAGTATGCACCGTTGCGAAAGTTCATCGTGCCGAGACACCACGTGATGATCGGGTGTGATAAGCTCTACGTTCACATACAACGGGTGTAAGCCAGTTTTGCACACGCAGAATACACGGGTTAAACTTGACGAGCCTAGCATATGCAGATATGGCCTCGGAACACTGAGACTGAATGGTCGAGTGTGAATCATATAGTAGATATGATCAACATAGTGATGTTCACCATTGAAAACTACTCCATCTCACGTGATGATCAGACATGGTTTAGTTGATTTGGATCACGTGATCACTTAGATGATTAGTGGGATGTCTATCTAAGTGGGAGTTCTTAAGTAATATGATTAATTAAACTTTAATTTATCATGAACTTAGTACCTGATTGTATTTTGCATGTCTATGTTGTTGTAGATAGATGGCCCGTGTTGTTGTTCCGTTGAATTTTAATGTGTTCCTTGAGAAAGCAAAGTTGAAAGATGATGGTAGCAATTACACAGACTGGGTCCGTAACTTGAAGATTATCCTCATTGTTGCACAAAAGAATTACATCCTGGAAGCACCGCTAGGTGCCAAACCCGCTGCAGGAGCAACGCCAGATGTTATGAACGTCTGGCAGAGCAATACTGGCGACTACTCGATAGTTCAGTGTACCATGCTTTACGGTTTAGAACCGGGACTTCAACAATGTTTTGAACATCATGGAGCATATGAGATATTCCAGGAGTTGAAGTTAATATTCCAAGCAAATGCCCAGATTGAGAGATATAAAGTCTCCAATAAGTTCTACAGCTGCAAGATGGAGGAGAATAGTTCTGTCAGTGAGCATATACTCAAAATGTCTGGGTATAACAATCACTTGATTCAACTGGGAGTTAATCTTCTGGATGATAGTATCAATGACAAAATTCTTCAATCACTGCCACCAAGCTACAAGAGCTTCGTGATGAACTATAATATGCAGGGGATGGATAAGACAATTCCTGAGCTGTTCGCGATGCTAAAGGCTGTGGAGGTAGAAATCAAAAAGGAGCATCAAGTGTTGATGGTCAACAAGACCACCAGTTTCAAGAAAAAGGGTAAAGGGAAGTAGGGGAACTTCAACAAGAACGGCAAGCAAGTTGCTGCTCAAGTGAAGAAGCCCAAGTCTGGACCTAAGCCTGAGACTGAGTGCTTCTACTGCAAAGGGATTGGTCACTGGAAGCGGAACTGCCCCAAGTATTTAGCAGATAAGAAGGATGGCAAGGTGAACAAAGGTATATGTGATATACATGTTATTGATGTGTACCTTACTAATGCTCGCAGTAGTGGCTGGGTATTTGATACTGGTTCTGTTGCTAATATTTGCAACTCGAAACAGGGACTACGGATTAAGCGAAGATTGGCTAAAGACAAGGTGACGATGCACGTGGGAAATGGTTCCAAAGTCGATGTGATCGCGGTCGGCACGCTACCTCTACATCTACCTTCAGGACTAGTTTTAGACCTGAATAATTGTTATTTGGTGCCAGCGTTAAGCATGAACATTATATCTGGATCTTGTTTGATGCGATACGGTTATTCATTTAAATCAGAGAATAATGGTTGTCCTATTTATATGAGTAATATCTTTTATGGTCATGCACCCTTGAAGAGTGGTCTATTCTTTTTGAATCTCGATAGTAGTGATACACATATTCATAATATTGAAGCCAAAAGATGCGGAGTTGATAATGATAGTGCAACTTATTTGTGGCACTGCCGTTTAGGTCATATTGGTGTAAAGCGCATGAAGAAACTCCATTCTGATGGACTTTTGGAATCACTTGATTATGAATCACTTGGTACTTGCGAACCATGCCTCATGGGCAAGATGACTAAAATGCCGTTCTCCAGAACAATGGAGCAAGCAACAGATTTGTTGGAAATCATACATACTGATGTATGTGGTCCGATGAATGTTGAGGCTCGCGGTGGGTATCGTTATTTTTTCACCTTCACAAATGATTTGAGCAGATATGGGTATATCTACTTGTTGAAACATAAGTCTGAAACATTTGAAAAGTTCAAAGAATTTCAGAGTGAAGTGGAAAATCATCGTAACAAGAAAATAAAGTTTCTACGATTTGATCGTGGAGGAGAATATTTGAGTTACAAGTTTGGTCTTCATTTGAAACAATGCGGAATACTTTCGCAACTCACGCCACCCGAAACACCACTGCGTAATGGTGTGTCCGAACATCGTAATCGTACTTTACTAGATATGGTGCGATCTATGATGTCTCTTACTGATTTACCGTTATCGTTTTGGGGTTATGCTTTAGAGATGGCTGCATTCACATTAAATAGGGCACCATCTAAATCTGTTGAGACGACGCCTTATGAACTGTGGTTTGGCAAGAAAGCAAAGTTGTCGTTTCTTAAAGTTTGGGGCTGCGATGCTTATCTGAAAAAGCTTCAACCTGATAAGCTCGAACCCAAATCGGAGAAATGTGTCTTCTTAGGATACCCAAAGGAGACTATTGGGTACACCTTCTATCATAGATCCGAAGGCAAGACATTTGTTGCTAAAAATGGATCATTTCTAGAGAAGGAGTTTCTCTCAAAAGAAGTGAGTTGGAGGAAAGTAAAACTTGATGAGGTAACTGTACCTGCTCCCTTATTAGAAAGTAGTTCATCACAGAAAACTGTTCATGTGACTCCTACACCAATTAGTGAGGAAGCTAATGATGATGATCATGTAACTTCAGATCAAGTTACTACCGAACCTCGTAGGTCAACCAGAGTAAGATCCACACCAGAGTGGTACGGTAATCCTGTTCTGGAGGTCATGTTACTTGACCATGACAAACCTACGAACTATGAGGAAGCGATGATGAGCCCAGATTCCGCAAAATGGCTTGAGGCCATGAAATCTGAGATGGGATACATGTATGAGAACAAAGTGTGGACTTTGGTTGACTTGCCCGATGATCGGCAAGCCATCGAGAATAAATGGATCTTCAAGAATAAGACTGACGCTGACGGTAATGTTACTGTTTACAAAGCTCGACTTGTTGCAAAAGGTTTTCGACAAGTTCAAGGAGTTGACTACGATGAGACCTTCTCACCCGTAGCAATGCTTAAGTCCGTCTGAATCATGTTAGTAGTTGCCACATTTTATGATTATGAAATTTGGAAAATGGATGTAAAGACTGCATTCCTGAATTGATTTCTGGAAGAAGAGTTGTATATGATGCAACCTGAAGGTTTTATCGATCCAAAGGATGCTAACAAAGTGTGCAAGCTCCAGCGATCCATCTATGGACTGGTGCAAGCATCTCGGAGTTGGAATAAACGTTTTGATAGTGTGATCAAAGCATATGGTTTTACACAGACTTTTGGAGAAGCCTGTATTTACAAGAAAGTGAGTGGGAGCTCTGTAGCATTTCTAATATTATATATGGATGACATATTGTTGATTGGAAATGATATAGAATTTTTGGATAGCATAAAAGGATACTTGAACAAGAGTTTTTCAATGAAAGACCTCGGTGAAGCTGCTTATATATTGGACTTTTACAAAGCACATACCTTGATAAAGTTTTGAAGAAATTCAAAATGGATCAAGCAAAGAAAGGGTTCTTGCCTGTGTTACAAGGAGTGAAGTTGAGTCACACTCAATGCCCGACCACTTCAGAAGATAGAGAGAAAATGAAAGATGTTTTCTATGCTTCAGCCATAGGCTCTATCATGTATGTAATGTTGCGTACCAGACATGACGTGTGCCTTGCTATTAGCTTAGCAGGGAGGTACCAAAGTAATCCAGGAGTGGATCACTGGACAACGGTCAAGAACATCCTGAAATACCTAAAAAGGACTAAGGATATGCTTCTCATTTATGGAGGTGACAAAGAGCTCGTCGTAAATGGTTACGTCGATGCAAGCTTTGCACTGATTCGGATGACTCTAAGTCACAAACCGGATATGTATTTATATTGAACGGTGGAGCTGTTAGTTGGCGCAGTTATAAGCAAAGCGTCGTGGCAGGATCTATGTGTGAAGCGGAGTACATAGCTGCTTCGGAAGCAGCAAATGAAGGAGTCTGGATGAAGGAGTTCATATCCGATATAGGTGTCATACCTAGTGCAACGGGTCTAATGAAAATCTTTTGTGGTAATACCGGTGCAATTGCCTTGGCAAAGGAATTCAGATTTCACAAGAGAACCAAGCACATCAAGAGACTCTTCAATTCCATCCGCGATCAAGTCAAGGAGGGAGACATAGAGATTTGCAAGATACATACGGATCTGAATGTTGCAGACCCGTTGACTAAGCCTCTCTCACGAGCAAAACATGATCAGCACCAAGACTTCATGGGTGTTAGAATGATTATTGTGTAATCTAGATTACTGACTCTAGTGCAAGTGGGAGGTTGAAGGAATTATGCCCTAGAGGCAATAATAAAGTTGTTATTTGTATTTCCTTATATCATGATAAATGTTTATTATTCATGCTAGAATTGTATTAACCGGAAACTTAGTACATGTGTGAATACATAGACAAACATAGTGTCACTAGTATGCCTCTACTTGACTAGCTCGTTGAATCAAAGAAGGTTAAGTTTCCTAGCCATAGACATGAGTTGTCATTTGATTAACGGGATCACATCATTAGAGAATGATGTGATTGACTTGACCCATTCCGTTAGCTTAGCATTCGATCGTTTAGTATATTGCTATTTCTTTCTTCATGACTTATACATGTTCCCATAAATATGAGATTATGCAACTCCTGAATACCGGAGGAACACTTTGTGTGCTACCAAACGTCACAACATAACTGGGTGATTATAAAGGTCCTCTACAGGTGTCTCTGATGGTACTTGTTGAGTTGACATAGATCGAGATTAGGATTTGACACTCCGATTGTCGGAGAGGTATCTCTGGGCCCTACGGTAATGCACATCACTATAAGCCTTGCAAGCAATGCAACTAACGAGTTAGTTGCGGTATGATGTATTACGGAACGAGTAAAAAGACTTGCTGGTAACAAGATTGAACTAGGTATTGAGATACCGACGATCGAATCTCGGGCAAATAACATACCGATGACAAAGGGAACAACGTATGTTGTTATGCGGTTTCACCGATAAAGATCTTCGTAGAATATGTAGGAGCCAATATGAGCATCTAGGTTTCGCTATTGGTTATTGACCGGAGACGTGTCTCGGTCATGTCTACATAGTTCTCGAACCCGTAGGGTCCTCATGCTTAACGTTCGGTCACGATCGGTAATATGAGTTTATGTGTTTTGATGAACCGAAGGTAGTTCGGAGTCCCGAATATGATCACGGACATGACGAGGAGTCTCAAAATGGTCGAGACATAAATATCGATATATTGGATGACTACGTTTGGACTTCGGAAGGGTTCCGGGCAAGTTCAGACAAATACCGGAACCCCCTGAGGAGTGTAATGGGCCTATTGGGCCTTAGTGGAGAAGAGGAGGGGCGGCCAGGGCAGGCGCGCGCCCCCTCCTCCTCTAGTCTGAATTGGACAAGGAGGGGGGGGGGGCGCCCCCCCTTTCCTTCCCCCTCTCTCCTACTCCCCCTTGGGGCGCGCCTAGGAGGGCCGGCCCCTCCCCCTCCTCCACTCCCTTATATACGGGGGATAGGGCACCCCATAGACACAAGAGTTGATCAGTTAATCTTTTAGCCGTGTGCGGTGCCCCCCTCCACAATAATCCACCTCGGTCATCACCATGATCTTGCGTGTGCGTAGATTTTTTTTTAAAATTACTACGTTCCCCAACAGCAGCGCTGGGTCAAGTGGGCGGCATTGGAAGATGCACGATCGGGGCGTTGCCTCTCCCGCATACCAGGTTGTTGGCGAAGACACGGGCTCGGCTGCCGCTGCGACGACGAGGGATCCACCTCCATTGGCCAATTCGAGTGTGATGCTGTTTTAATTTTCGGGTCCTAGCGATTTTACAAGCAGGTGTTTGTCCCTGCCAATTTTCCATTAGATGCATGGATTTCAGAGGACCCAATGCGTGGATTTACAGTCAATCCTCTTCTTATGCTTTTACTTGCAGGGATCCCAATGCATGGAAGGCGCAGTCAATGGAGTTGCGTGCGGCCACGACAACAACACGCATAGAGCTGCTCCCAGCATGGCGGTCTATCCATTTTACAAGTTAATTATGTGTCCCCCGGCTAGGTGTCTTGTGCAGTCCTAACATAGGTTATGCTGGACACTAGCAAGTGTTTTTTTTTGACACAAAGAGGAAACCCCTGCAGTATAATTGGTGCAAGGATGAGATGATGGCTTCGACAACGGCTCCTGTACGGACCGCCCCAGTGGGCGGCTCGGGCGATAGGGGTGGCGACGGGCCGGCTTCCGGCGCGGGCGCGTGGATCCAGGTACGCGGTGCGGTGGCGGTGGATCCGGCGGCGTCCGGGCGGGTGGCCGCTCCCTCCGTGGGTGTGGCGGGCTGCTCGGGCAGCCGGTTCTGGGCGTTGGCCGAGGAGATTCAGATGTGGATTCGGTTGGCGACGAGGCGGAGGCGCCTGCGGGCGCGGCGGTGGAGTCACTGGGGGACGGCCTTTCAGCGTGTTCCATCGGAGACTTCATCGCTCGCGCGGAGGAGCTGGGGGCTCCTTCAAGGCCGGGCGCCGGCGCGCGTTTGCGCCCGGTGGCCGTGGCTCTCGCCGGCCGGTGCACGCCGCGGGCAGGGGACCGCGTGCGTCGTCTGGCAGTGCGAGTAGGGGCAACGTGGGTCTCACTGACGCGGGCCTGCGTCTGCAACCTCCCCAGGACCGGCCCCGCCCGGTGCGGGCGGCGCTGGCGGCGGCGGCTCCGGTGGCGGCGGACCCGCCGGATCTGGACGCGGGGCTGCCTAGGGTTGGAGCCGATGCGCAGGGGGTGGTGCTGGGCCAGGCCCCTGGATCGCCTCCCGGCCCACCTGGTGGGCT
>LT934120.1:4368168-4416228 GCA_900231445.1 Triticum turgidum subsp. durum | reverse complement strand
CGGAGGGGGGAGAAGCCGCCCATGGAGCCGCCGCGGGACCGCGCCCGTGGCCGCGATGACGACGAGGGAGGCGGGGGGCCACCGCCGGCCTGGTGGCTCAAGGAACAGGAGCGGAAAAATAAGAAGAAGGAAGAGTGCCGGAAGAAGGGCCTCGAGCTCAAGCGGAAGGGGCAGCAGGCTGCTCAGGGCGGCGACCGCACTGTTGACCTCCAGGCGAAGAAGCAGAAGCTCAAGCCTGCGGGGGCGGCGGCTTCCAAGCCCCCCCTCCCGCCCAGATCCGCGCTGCCAAGCTCCACCAAGGGCTCTGAGGAGGTGCCGATTCCAGTCGAGGATGCCGACGGCCCCGAGTGCTTCAAGTGCGGCAGATCTGGCCACTTCCAGAACACCTGCTCCTTCTAGCCGCTTTGTGTGGTGTGCAGCCAGGGGGGCCACACCTCGGTGCAGTGTCCCACTCGCGGCAAGCCTCTGCTCCTGCAAACCATGGCGCATGCCATCGCAGGCGAAGGCTTCTACTGCCTCCAATTCCCGGACGATGCAAGGGAGGCGACCCCAGTCCTCATGGAGGCCAACACGGCCGTGCTTTCCTCGCCCTCTGGTGTGCTCTCACGTGAGATCTTGGAGAGGGAGCTGCAGCACCTGTTCGAGGGCGCTTGGGACTGGCAGATCTCTCCATTGGAAGGTGGCGCGTTCTTTGTGGTGTTCCCAGACCCGGTGATGCTCCGGATGGAGACAAGGAGCGGCAAGCTTTTTCTGTCCCTCAACAACCTCATGGTGGACATCCGCGATGCGATCCAGGATGCGCCCAAAGGGCTGGCGATGCCGGAGGTGTGGGTCAAGTTGGGTGGCATTCCTCCGAAGCAACGACGTGCCGATCGTCTCATGGAGGCCACCACTATGCTTGGCCGCCCCCTGCTAGTGGATGAGGAGTCCCTGCTCCGCCCCGGGCCGGTGCGCATGCGCTTTGCCTGCCGCAATCCTCGCAAGCTTAGGGGGACGGTGCAGATTTGGTTCAACCATGAAGGCTTCAACATCTCCGTCGAGCCTGAGCTTCCTCCTGTGCTCCAAGCACCGCCCGCCCTCCCTTCCCCTCCTCCTCCCCATAAGGGCCCTGACGGGAAGGGGCACGACGGCGGCCACGACAACGACAAGGAGCTCGACGCAAGCATGGAGGACGACTCCATCGACACGGCGGCGTGGGAGAAGCTGGGCATCACGGAGCAAGGTGGTGCGGGAACCCGTGCGTTGCAGGCCAGGCAGGAGCTGCCCCGGGCCGAAGGGTCGTCGGAGATGGACCTTTCCATCCCGAACCAGTACGGCTCCAACCTGGGGTCAGTCACTTCCCCTCCGGTTCGGATGGAGGCTGCCGTGGCTTCCCTGACACCGGCTGAGCCGCGGGAGGGGGCGATCACCCCCATCGCGGTGTCGACGGAGTCTCTGCCCCCAACCTCGACCTCGCCAGCTCCGGGCGGTCGCTGCTGCAGCAAGCTGGGGGTGGTGAAGACGCTCAAGAAGGTGGCGGTGCGTAAGGTGAGCGCGGAGGCGGCGTGTGCGGTGGAGAACCTGGGGGCGTCGGCGACTCCGCAGCAGGCGGTGATGGCCCTGGCCGTCCCGGCCAATGCTCCGTCCGGGCTCGAGACGTCCCAGCCGGCGCCCATCCCGAAGGCCAAGCGATCCAAGGTGGTGGTCGAGGGCCAGGTGCCACCCGTGCGGGTCAGCTCGCGCGCCAAGGGAGCCAAGGGCAACCTACCTTCGCTTCAACGCGCTCAGCTGCTGCAAGCCCAGAAGAACCTGGAAACCTCAGGTAACCCCTTGCCTCGCTTTACAATCCTAGATGCATATTCAGATGAGCACTTGGGCGAGGTGTTGGGCGAGAGTGGGGTGGAGCCGTTGGGCGAAGGGGGGATGGATGAGCTTATCTCTCTGATCCGTGCTAAGGAGGAGGCGCAGGCAGCGCTCGCAGCGGCGGCTGCTCAACACGCGGATCTTTGGCACTGGAGGCTGATCCCTCGCAGGGGCCGGCAATCCTGCCCGAAAGGGAAACAGCAACAGGGGTTGTTGTTCCCCCCTCGCCTCGCTGCGGCAAGGTGAGGCGCGTGGCTAAGGCGATTACCTCTAGGGGGGTGCGCCTGCGCAATCGCGTAATCTAATGCGCGCGCTTATTTGGAACATTCGTGGCCTCGGCCACACGGGGCGTCGTACCCAGCTAAAGGAATACATCAGCAAGGAGGCTATTGATATAGTGGGGCTCCAGGAAACGATTAAAACTGAGCTTAGGCACCAAGATATCATAGCTATAGACCCCTTAGAGCGCTTTGAGTGGCAGCACAGCCCAGCGCAAGGCCATTCCGGTGGCATGCTGCTTGGATTCTGCCGTGCTACATATGAGGTGCTGGCCTGGGAGGTCGGCATTTTCCTCATCGCGGCCAGAATCCGCGTGCGAGCGTCGCTTCGCGAACTCGCGATCGTGCAAGTCTACGGACCGGCAGATCACTCCCGTTCGGCTGAGTTCTTGGGGGAGCTTGAAGCCACGGTGCTCGACCTGGCTGTGGCCCAGGTCCCGACTATGGTGGGAGGGGATTTCAACCTTATCCGCTCGGGGGCGGATAAGAACAATGATAACATTAACTGGTCAAGGGTGGCCATGTTTAACAATGCTATTGCTTCTATGGCACTTAGGGAAGTGACTAGAACGGGGGCGAGGTTCACATGGACCAACAAACAACTTTCCCCGGTGCGATCGGTCCTGGATCGTGCCTTCATGTCTCCGGACTGGGAAGTGATCTTCCCTCTGTGCTCGCTCCTCGCTGAAACGAGGATCGGCTCAGACCATGTGCCCCTAGTTTTATCTTCAGGGGAAGACAGAATTAGGCGCAGCCCGCGGTTTTTCTTCGAAACTGCGTGGTTTGAGGTCCCTGATTTCGACGCAATCTTTAGGGAGAGGTGGCTTCGAAGTGTCCAGCTTGCTGGCCCGCAACGTGGCCCGATGGAGCTGTGGATTGCGGTGGGGGCCCGCCTGCGCGCAAGCCTCAAGGGGTGGGGCGCAAACCAGGGTCGGGATGCGAAGGTCCTCAGGGCGAGGCTTTTGGCAGATATCGCCGCCCTGGATATACAAGCGGTCTCTCGCCCTTTCTCGGAGTCCGAATGGGCGCAGCGCTACGCCTTGGAGGGACAAGTCGAAGCCTTGCTGCGGGCCGAGGAGGAATATTGGAGGCGTCGAGGCGGCCTGAAGTGGATGCTTAAAGGGGATGCGAACACTCGGTATTTCCACGCATACGCGAACGGCCGGCGTAGGAAGTGCTCGATCCTTAGGCTGCAGACGGAGCAGGGGCTCCTTCTTTAGCAAGCAGAGATCTCCAACCACATCTACGACTTCTACACTAGCCTGATGGGGACGGAGGAGGCTCAGCGCGCCCGCCTGCGTGCCGACGTGTGGCTGCCGTATCAGCGAGTGCTTGACAGTGAGAACGAGGAGTTGGGGCTTGCGTTCCTTCCTAAGGAAATCGATGACGCGTTGCATAGTATGAAGACAGACACGGCACTGGGCTCGGACGGGTGGCCGGTCGCGATGTTTAAACACTTCTGGCCACTGCTTAGTGGCCCTATCTTTGACGTGTGCAACGGTTTTATGCGCGGCTTTGTAGATATCGCTAGGCTGAACTACGGTGTGCTTTCGCTCATACCGAAAGTCCCGGGCGCGGATAATATCCGTCAATACAGGCCCATTGCCCTCATCAACGTGCCGTTCAAAATCTGTGCAAAAGGTTGCGCCTCTAGGCTCTCTCCGATCGCCCACCGCACCATTAGTTGCTCGCAATCGGCGTTTATTCGCGGCAGGAACATTCTCGAGGGCCCTCTAGTTCAGCAGGAGACCCTTCACGAGCTAAGACGCTCTCATGAGCCGGCGATTCTACTGAAATTAGATTTCGAGAAGGCTTATGACCGTGTCAACTGGGCCTTTCTTCGACAAGTCCTCTCCAGCAGGGGCTTCTCGCCTGTTTGGGTTCACCGCATTATGCAATTGGTCTCGGGGGGCCAAACCGCTATCTTGGTTAACGGAGAAGTAGGGAACTTCTTCAGGAACAAACGGGGCCTGCGACAAGGGGACCCCATGTCTCCTATCATTTTCAACTTTATCGCAGATGCGCTGGCAGCCTTGCTGAGGAAAGCCACCGAGGCTGGGCACATTAAAGGGGTGTTGGGGCACCTCATCCCAGGGGGGATCACTCACTTGCAGTACGCGGACGATACGCTTCTGCTGTTCCAACCAGACCTGCATAGCATTGCCACGGTCAAAGCACTGCTCATTAGTTTCAAACTTATGTCGGGCCTTAAAATAAACTTCCACAAGAGCGAAGTGATGTCCCTAGGCGTGGAGACGCAGGTCAGTAGGCAAGTCGCGGATCTCCTTAACTGCAAGTTGGGCAAGCTCCCGTTTACCTACTTGGGCCTCCCATTAGATGCTAAGCGCATTAAGATCGAGGGTTGGGCCCCGCTGTGGACCAAGGTGGGTGGTCGGGTGTGCCCCTGGAGGGGGGAGTATCTCTCCTCCGCAGCCAGGTTGGTGCTCACAAATGCGAGCCTCTCCTCGCTGCCCCAATTTGCAATGGGGCTGTTCCTTCTGGCCGCTGGGGTGCACGCCAGGATGGACACTCCCCGATCCCGCTTCTTTTGGGAAGGATCGGGACCGAAGTGAAAATACCACATGGTTCGCTGGGAGGCGGTGTGTCGTCCGAAAGCCCAGGGAGGGCTTGGGATCACCAACACCAGGATCCTCAACATCGCACTTATGTGTAAGTGGATCTGGAAGCTGTCGCAGAGCGCGACAGGCCTGTGGGCTGACCTCCTACGAGCCAAGTACTTCCCGTCTGGGAACTTTTTCGAAGGAGTAGCCAGAGGCTCCCCATTTTGCAATGACCTTCAAGCGGTGCGGCTTGCCTTCGGCTTGGGAGCCAAGTTCTCCGTAGGCAACGGCCATTCGGCCCGTTTCTGGCTGGACCATTGGGTGGGCTCTCAGCCACTTTGGTCCGCCTTCCAGGACCTGTACATCCAGGCGGTCAACCCAGACTTGACCGTAGCCGAGGCCCTCGCCTTCTCTCCCCCTGCGCTTTACTTTAGACGCGAGCTTTCGGGAGCGGAGACGGCGCACCTAGCGGAGCTGTGTGAGCTCATCGCTCTGGTGACGCTCACCTCGCACGGGGACACAGTGTCGTGGTCTCTCACATCTTCCGGCAAGTTTCCGTGAAATCTTTGTATCACAAGATGTGTCAGAACCAGACCTGCCTCGTGCCCAAAGGCCTTTGGACCGCGCGCCTACCGCTCAAAATCAAAGTTTTCTTCTGGCAGCTGTTCCGCAACCGACTGCCCACCTCGGCTAATATAGCCAAACGGAACGGCCCGTCAGCGGGCAATTGCGCGGTGTGTCACGTTGCGGAGGATGCGAACCATGTGTTCTTCCGTTGTCCGTTGGCCCGCTTTGCGTGGAGTGCGGTCCGCGCCGCCGCCAACACCTCCTGGAACCCGCGATCGTCCTCCGATCTGGCGGAGCTTTTTGCCTCGGCTTCGGGAGGCAATAACCGCGTGATGTGGAGCTGTTTTGGAGCCCTCGCTTGGTCTATTTGGCTCACTAGGAATAAACTAGCAATCGAGGGTATTTTCCCAACGCACCCGGCTAACATCCTATATAAATGCAACCTCTTCTTGCAGCAGTGGAGTCCGTTGGTGAGGCGCAAGGATGCTGACAAGATGAAGCAAGCCCAAGACCGTCTGCAGGCCGTCTATGTTTTGGCCAGGGAGCCCCCCGCCACGTCTCCGTCGTAGTCGTGGCCCTTTTGATGCGTGTCCATGCGAGCCTGCGTGCTCTAGGCGCTGGCCTTGTGCCATGTACTCGCCTTCCGCTTTGTTTGGGCTGAACTCCCCTGTGTTCTTTCATGTCGCTCACCAGGAGCCTCCGTGCTCGTGTTCGTGTTGTTTCAGAACCTACTTTGTTACGCTGCCTGTTGTGGGCTATATTAATTTAAATCCAGACGCGTCTAAGCGTCTTCGATCTAAAAATAATAATAATCGGTGCAACCAACCCAAATTATAAGTACCGTGCCTTGAACCTGGGTGGGTGCGAAGGCATCAACTCTTTCCCACTGTTAGGCTATGCCTTAGTCTGCGACACTAGCAAGTGTTCCCCGTCGTACCTAAAGAAAATCAAGTTCGATGTATGAAAGGTTTTGCTCTTTCAACATAAATGCGTTTGTAAATACCAAGCTTAATAAGGTTTTTAGGGATCTGAAAGTACTGAAACTTCAAACTCAGTTTTTTTTTTCTTTGCTTTGCTTGGCAGTACAATCTGCAGTATATAGAAAATCTTCTCATTTCTTCAGTTATAGTCACATCTTTTGAGAAATCTTGTTAGAGCTCCTCCTATTGGGTGATGCACAGGGCGCTTCGTGTTAGGCCGGCCATGCAGCAGCGGACACATTAGCAATTCGTGGCTACTGTAGCAATTGATAGCTGTAGCGTTTGGTATAGTAGCACCCCATTTTAAGTTTTTATTTCAGTTTCGAACAATTTTACAAAATAGAAATATTTCTTAAAACATGCAATTTTTTTATATTCTAGAAATTTTTGTAGAGCATGAACATTTTTTGAAATTTTTGAAAAACAGAAGAAAATTTGAAAACATGAGCATTTTTCAATTTCTTTTCTAAAACGTGTTTTTTAATCTCAATAATTTATTGTTTTGCACATAAATATTGGTAAATTGAAATTTTTTCAGTTTTTATTTTTTGCAAAAGAGAATATTTTTTTATTTTCCTGAGAATTTTATAGTCCGTGAACAAATTTTTGAAATGTAATATTTTGGAAAAAATTGAATGTCTACTTTTTTGATTATATGTTTGTTATATAAGAAAACCATTTTTAAAATTCTATTTTTTCGATTTGTAAACATTTTTTGAAGTTTCTAAACAAAAGGTAAAAAATTGAAAAAAATTCAAGTTTTTAACAAAGTTAAAAAATGTGATTTTTTTTTCTAAATTTCGGAACATTTTGAAAAGAAAAGGAAACTTTAAAATGGAATAAGAAGAAGGCAAGAAAATTTTAAAAAGTAATAAATAAAAAACTGAGATAGCCCAACAGTGGGCTCTGCGCGAACCTTTCGACTATGTGCCGCGATGAGCGGCACATGTGATTTCCATAGGACGAGGGCCAGAGGCATTGATCGGCCATCTTGCATGGGCCAGTGAACAAACGATGTTTTGTGGCCCGTCTTGTATTTTCATGGAGGCCCGTCACGTTCGTCATGGAGCAGAGATGAGAGGAGGTGGAGGGGCCTACGTCGGTGATTGATGGCAGCAGAGCTATGCATGCGTCGAGGGTGACTGATGGTGGATGCGCTCTTTCGTCAGAGGTGAGTAATCCACTTCCCCTCCTTGTCCACTTCCCCCTCCTTATCTGTATTAGTAGGTGTCCTCTGTATTGACCCTGCATCACAACTTGCATCCTCTGAAATTTGTGGCAACTACAGGCGACCTGATGAGCTAAAAGTTGTTTAGAAACGGAGGACATGTCTGGCTGCTTAATAGAAGCGTTTCCCCAAAGTGAACGCACTAGTCTTGTAAAGTTAAAAAGGGATCTGAAAGTACTAAAACTTCAAACTCTGTTTTTTTCTTTGCTTTGCTTGGCCGCACAGTCTACAGTATATAGAAAATCTTCTCATTTCTTCAGGTATAGTCACATCTTTTGAGAAATCTTGTTAGAGCTCCTCCTATTGGGTGATGCACAGGGCGCTTCGTGTTGGGCCGGCCATGCAGCAGTGGACACATTAGCAATTTGTGGCTACTGTAGCAATTGATAGCTGTAGTGTTTGGTACAGTAGCGCCCCATTTTAAGTTTTTTTTTCAGTTTCGAACATTTTTATAAAATAGAAATATTTCTTAAAACATGCTATTTTTTATATTCAAGAAATTTTTATAGAGCATGAACATTTTTTGAAATTTTTGACAAACAGAAGAAAATTTGAAAACATGAGCATTTTTCAAAAATTATTTTTTTCCTTTCTAAAACGTGTTTTTTTACTATGAAGACAGTAGGAAAGGTTCCTACTGCATATATATTACCAAAACCAGGGGGTATAATTACATGTTTGTGTTACATACAGGGGGTGGTTGTTGGGGAACGTAGCAGAAATTCAAAATTTTCCTACGTGTCACCAAGATCTATCTATGGAGAAACCAGCAACGAGGGGAAGGAGAGTGCATCTACATACCCTTGTAGATCGCTAAGCGGAAGCGTTCGAGAGAACAGGGTTGAAGGAGTCGTAATCGTCGTGATCCAAATCACCGGAGATCCTAGTGCCGAACGGACGGCACCTCCGCGTTCAACACACGTACAGCCCGGTGACGTCTCCCATGCCTTGATCCAGCAAGGAGAGAGGGAGAGGTTGAGAAAGACTCCATCCAGCAGCAGCACAACGGCGTGGTGGTGGTGGAGGAGCGTGGCAATCCTGCAGGGCTTTGCCAAGCACCGCAGGAGAGGAGTACTTGGGAGAGGGGAGGGCTGCGCCAGAACTTATGGTGCGGCTGCCCTCCCACCCCCCACATATATATAGAGGCAAGGGAGATGGGGGCCGGCCCCCTCAGATCCAATCTAAGGAGGGGGCGGCGGCCAAGGGGGGGAGGAGTGCCTCCCAAGTCAAGTGGAGGCCCTCCCCCCTTACGGTTTTCCCTCCCCATGCGCATGGGCCTTGGGGGGGCTGGTGCCCCTGGCCCAATAAGGCTAGGGAGCCCCCCTACAGCCCATGCTACTGTATTGGACGTGGTGGAACAATTTCCGGACCTCCGGACCCCTCCGGAATCCTCCGGAACCTTCTAGAAGCTTCCCGGTATAATACCGAAAAAACCCGAACTTTTCTCGGAACCCGAACAACAACTTTCCATATATAAATCTTTACCTCCGGACCATTCCGGAACTCCTCGTGACGTCCGGGATCTCATCCGAGACTCCTAACAACATTCGGTAACCACATACAAACTTCCTTTATAACCCTAGCGTCATCGAACCTTAAGTGTGTAGACCCTACGGGTTCGGGAGACATGTAGACATGACCGAGACGTTCTCCGGTCAATAACCAACAGCGGGATCTGGATACTCATGTTGGCTCCCACATGTTCCACGATGATCTCATCGGATGAACCACGATGTCAAGGACTCAATCGATCCCGTATACAATTCCCTTTGTTTAACGGTATTGTACTTGCCCGAGATTCGATCATCGGTATACCGATACCTTGTTCAATCTCGTTACCGGCAAGTCTCTTTACTCGTTCCGTAACACATCATCCCGTGATCAACCCCTTGGTCACATTGTGCACATTATGATGATGTCCTACCGAGTGGGCCCAGAGATACCTCTCCGTTTACACGGAGTGACAAATCCCAGTCTCGATTCGTGCCAACCCAACAGACACTTTCGGAGATACCTGTAGTGCACTTTTATAGCCACCCAGTTACGTTGTGACGTTTGGTACACCCAAAGCATTCCTACGGTATCCGGGAGTTGCACAATCTCATGGTCTAAGGAAAAGATACTTGACATTAGAAAAGCTTTAGCATACGAACTACACGATCTCTGTGCTAGGCTTAGGATTGGGTCTTGTCCATCACATTATTCTCCTAATGATGTGATCCCGTTATCAACGACATCCAATGTCCATGGTCAGGAAACCGTAACCATCTATTGATCAACGAGCTAGTCAACTAGAGGCTTACTAGGGACATGGTGTTGTCTATGTATCCACACATGTATTTGAGTTTCCTATCAATACAATTATAGCATGGATAATAAACGATTATCATGAACAAGAAAATATAATAATAACTAATTTATTATTGCCTCTAGGGCATATTTCCAACAGTCTCCCACTTGCACTAGAGTCAATAATCTAGTTCACATCGTCATGTGATTAACATTCACATGTCACATCGCCATGTGACCAACATCCAAAGAGTTTACTAGTGTTATTAAACTAGTTCACATCATCATGTGATTAAGACTCAATGAGTTCTGGGGTTTGATCATGTTTTGCTTGTGAGAGAGGTTTTAGTCAACGGGTCTGCAACTTTCAGATCCGTATGTACTTCGCAAATCTCTAGGTCATTCTGTAAATGTTGCTTCCACGCTCCACTTGGAGCTATTCCAAATGGTTGCTCCACTATACGTATCCGGTTTGCTACTCAAAGTCACTCGGATAGGTGTTAAAGCTTGCATCGACGTAACCCTTTACGCCGAACTCTTTATCACCTCCATAATCGAGAAACATGTCCTTATTTACTCCAAGGACAATTTTGACCGCTGTCCAATGATCCATTCCTGGATCATTCTTGTACCCCTTGACTGACTCATGGCAAGGCACACTTCCGGTGCGGTACACAGATAGCATACTATAGAGCCTACGTCTGAAGTATAGGGGACGACCTTCGTCCTTTCTCTCTATTCTGCCGTGGTCGAGCTTTAAGTCTTAACATCATACCTTACAACTCAGGCAAGAACTCCTTCTTTGACGGATCCATCTTGAACACCTTCAAGATCATGTCAAGGTATGTGCTCATTTGAAAGTACTATTAAGCATTTTGATCTATCTTATAGATCTTGATGCTTATTGTTCAAGTAGCCTAATCCAGGTTTTCCATTGAAAAACACTTTTCAAATAACCCTATATGCTTTCTAGAAATTCTACATCATTTCTGATCAACAATATGTTTACAACATATACTTATCAGAAATTCTATAGTGCTCCCACTCACTTCTTTGGAAATACAAGTTTCTCATAAACTTTGTATAAACCAAAAATCTTTGATCATCTTATCAAAGTGCATATTGCAACTCCGAGATGCTTACTCCAGTCCTTAGAAGGATCGCTAGAGCTAGCACACCTTTTAGCATCCTTAGGATCGACAAAACCTTTCTGATTGTATCATATACAATCTTTCCTTACGAACACTAGTAAGGAAACTCGTTTTGACATCCATCTGCCAGATTTCATAAATGCAGCTAATACTAACATGATTCCGACGGACTTAAGCATCGCTACGGATGAGAAAATCTCATCGTAGTCAACTCCTTGAACTTGTGAAAAACTCTTCGCCACAAGTCGAGCTTCATAGACGGTGACATCACCGTCCACATCTGTCTTCTTCTTAAAGATCCATTTATCTCAATGGCTTGCCGATCATCGGGCAAGTCCACCAAAGTCCATGCTTTGTTCTGATACATGGATCCTATCTCGGATTTCATGGCTTCTAACCTTTTGTCGAAATTTGGGCCCACCATTGCTTCTCCATAGCTCGTAGGTTCATTGTTGTCTAGTAACATGACCTTCAAGACAAGATTACTGTACCATTCTGAAGCAGTACGCATCCTTGTCACCCTACGAGGTACGGTAGTGACTTGATCCGAAGTTTCATGATCACTATCATAATCTTCTACTTCAATTGGTGTAGGTGCCACAGGAACAACTTCCTGTGCCCTGCTACACACTAGTTATAGTGACGGTTCAATAACCATATCAAGTCTCCACCATCCTCCCACTCAACTTTTCGAGACAAACTTTTCCTCGAGAAAGGACCCGATTCAAGAAACAATCACTATTGCTTTCGGATCTGAATTAGGAGGTATACCCAACTGTTTTGGGTGTCCTATGAAGATGCATTTTATCCTCTTTGGGTTCGAGCTTATCAACCTGAAACTTTTCCACATAAGCGTCGCAGCCCCAAACCTTTAAGAAATGACAGCTTAGGTTTCTCTAAACCATAGTTCATACGGTGTCATCTCAACGAAATTACGTGGTGCCCTATTTAAAGCGAATGTGGTTGTCTCTAATGCCTAACCCATAAATGATAGTGGTAATTCGATAACAGACATCATGGTACGCACCATATCCAATAGGGTGCAACTATGATGTTCGGACACACCATCAAGCTATGGTGTTCTAGGCGGTATTAATTGTGAAACAATTTCCACAATGTATTAATTGCGTGCCAAAGCTCGTAACTCAGACACTCATCTCTATGATCATATCATAGACATTTCATCCTCTTGTCACGATGATCTTCAACTTCACCCTGAAATTAGTTGAACCATTCAATAATTCAGACTTGTGTTTCATCAAGTAAATATACTCTACATCTACTCGAATCATCTGTGAAGTAAGAACATAATGATATTCACTGCATGCCTCAGCACTCATTTGACTGCACACATTAAAATGTGTTACTTCCAACAAGTTGCTATCTTGTTCCATTTTACTAAAAAACGAGGCTTTTAAGTCATCGTGCCCATGTGGTATGATTTGCATATCTCAAGTGATTCAAAATCAAGTGAGTCCAAACGATCCATCTGTATGGAGTTTCTTCATGCGTATACACCAATAGACATGGTTCTCATGTCTCAAACTTTTCAAAAACGAGTGAGTCCAAAGATCCATCAACATGGAGCTTCTTCATGAGTTTTACACCAATATGACTTACATGGCAGTGCCACAAGTAAGTGGTACTATCATTACTATCTTATATCTTTTTGGCATGAAAATGTGTATCACTACGATCGAGATTCAATAAACCATTCCTTTAGGTGCAAGACCATTGAAGGTATTATTCAAATAAATAGAGTAACCATTATTCTCCTTAAATGAATAACCGTATTGCGATAGACATAATCCAATCATGTCTATGCTCAACGCAAACACCAAATCTCGATGGTAGAGGGAGCGTGCGATGCTTGATCACATCAACCTTGGAAACACTTCCAACACATATCGTCAGCTCACCTTTAGCTAGTCTCCGTTTATTCCATAGCTTTTATTTCGAGTTACTAACACTTAGCAACCGAACCGGTATCTAATACCCTGGTGCTACTAGGAGTACTAGTAAAGTACACATTAACATAATGTATATCCAATATACTTCTATCGACCTTGCTAGCCTTCTCATCTACCAAGTATCTAGGGTAATCCCGCTCCAGTGGTTGTTCCCCTTATTACAGAAGCACTTTGTCTCGGGTTTGGGTTCAACCTTGGGTTTCTTCACTAGAGCAGTAGCTGATTTGCCGTTTCATGAAGTATCCCTTCTTGCCCTTGCCCTTCTTGAAACTAGTGGTTTCACCAACCATCAACAATTGATGCTCCTTCTTGATTTCTACTTTCGCGGTGTCAAACATCGCGAATACCTCAAGGATCATCATATCTATCCCTGATATGTTATAGCTCATCATGAAGCTCTAGCAGCTTGGTGGCAATGACTTTGGAGAAACATCACTATCTCATCTGGAAGATCAACTCCCACTCAATTCAAGTGATTGTTGCACTCAGACAATCTGAGCACAAGCTCAACGATTGAGCTTCTCTCCCTTAATTTGCAGGCCAAGAAAATCGTCGGAGGTCTCATACCTCTTGACGTGGGCACGAGCCTAAAATCTCAATTTCAGCCCTCAAAACATCTCATATGTTCCGCGACGTTTCGAAAACGTCTTTGGCCTCAACTCTAAACCGTTTAACTGAACTATCACGTAGTTATCAAAACGTGTATGTCTGATGTTCGCAACATC
Organism: Triticum turgidum subsp. durum; assembly: GCA_900231445.1. Taxonomy (NCBI): domain Eukaryota; kingdom Viridiplantae; phylum Streptophyta; class Magnoliopsida; order Poales; family Poaceae; genus Triticum; species Triticum turgidum. The sequence goes on along the minus strand of LT934120.1, from coordinate 4,402,637 downwards.
CACAAATGACGTTTGGGGTTCAGCACACTGAGCGGTGCATTAAGGACATAAGCTTTCTACTGTCCGCGTAATCGCTACTGTCAACTTTCAACTATATTTTCTCTAGGAACATATCTAAACAATGGAACTAAAACGCGAGCTTACGACACAATTTGCAAAGATCTTTTGACTATGTTCAGGATAATTAAGTTCATCTTATGAACTCCCACTCAGATAGACATCCCTCTAGTCATCTAAGTGATTACATGATCCGAGTCAACTAGGCCGTGTCCGATCATCACGTGAGACGGACTAGTCATCATCGGTGAATATCTTCATGTTGATTGTATCCTCCATACGACTCATGCTCGACCTTTCGGTCTCTGTGTTCCGAGGCCATGTCTGTACATGCTAGGCTCGTCAAGTTAACCCTAAGTGTTTTGCATGTGTAAAACTGTCTTACACCCATTGTATGTGAACGTAAGGATCTATCACACCCGATCATCACATGGTGCTTCGAAACGACGAACTTTAGCAACGGTGCACAGTTAGGGGAGAACACTTCTTGAAATTGTTGTAAGGGATCATCTTATTTACTACCGTCGTTCTAAGTAAACAAGATGCATAAACATGATAAACATCACATGCAATCAAATAGTGACATGATATGGCCAATATCATTTTGCTCCTTTTGATCTCCATCTCCGGGGCTCCATGATCATCATCGTCACCGGCATGACACCATGATCTCCATCATCATGATCTCCATCATCGTGTCTCCATGAAGTTGTCTCGCCAACTTATTACTTCTACTACTATGGCTACCGGTTAGCAATAAAGTAAAGTAATTCCATGGCGTTGTTCAATGACACGCAGGTCATACAATAAATAAAGACAACTCCTATGGCTCCTGCCGGTTGTCATACTCATCGACATGCAAGTCGTGATTCCTATTACAAGAACATGATCAATCTCATACATCACATATCATTCATCACATTCTTCTTGGCCATATCACATCACATAGCATACCCTGCAAAAACAAGTTAGACGTCCTCTAATTGTTGTTGCATGTTTTACGTGGCTGCTATGGGTTTCTAGCAAGAACGTTTCTTACCTACGCAAAACCACAACATGATATGCCAATTGCTATTTACCCTTCATAAGGACCCTTTCCATCGAATCCGTTCCGACTAAAGTGGGAGAGACTGGCACCCGCTAGCCACCTTATGCACCAAGTGCATGTCAATCGGTGGAACCTGTCTCACGTAAGAGTACGTGTAAGGTCGGTCCAGGCCGCTTCATTCCACAATACCGTCGAAACAAGATTGGACTAGTAACGGTAAGAATATTGAACAAAATCAACGCCCACAACTACTTTGTGTTCTACTCGTGCAAAGAATCTACGCAATAGACCTAGCTCTGATACCACTGTTGGGGAACGTAGCAGAAATTCAAAATTTTCCTACGTGTCACCAAGATCTATCTATGGAGAAACCAGCAACGAGGGGAAGGAGAGTGCATCTACATACCCTTGTAGATCGCTAAGCGGAAGCGTTCAAGAGAACGGGGTTGAAGGCGTCGTAATCGTCGTGATCCAAATCACCGGAGATCCTAGTGCCGAACGGACGGCACCTCCGCGTTCAACACACGTAAAGCCCGGTGACGTCTCCCATGCCTTGATCCAGCAAGGAGAGAGGGAGAGGTTGAGGAAGACTCCATCCAGCAACAGCACAACGGCATGGTGGTGGTGGAGGAGCGTGGCAATCCTGCAGGGCTTCGCCAAGCACCGCACGAGAGGAGGAGTACTTGGGAGAGGGGAGGGCTGCGCCAGAACTTATAGTGCGGCTGCCCTCCCACCCCCCACATATATATAGGGGCAAGGGAGAGGGGGGCCGGCCCCCTCAGATCCAATCTGAGGAGGGGGCGGCTGCCAAGGGGGGGAGGAGTGCCTCCCAAGTCAAGTGGAGGCCCTCCCCCCTTAGGGTTTTCCCTCCCCATGCGCATGGGCCTTGGGGGGGCTGGTGCCCCTGGCCCAATAAGGCTAGGGCGCCCCCCTACAGCCCATGCTACTGTATTGGACGTGGTGGAACAATTTCCGGACCTCCGGACCCCTCCGGAATCCTCCGGAACCTTCTGGAAGCTTCCCGGTACAATACCGAAAAAACCCGAACTTTTCCCAGAACCCAAACAACAACTTTCCATATATAAATCTTTACCTCCAGACCATTCCGGAACTCCTCGTGACGTCCGGGATCTCATCCGAGACTCCGAACAACATTCGGTAACCACATACAAACTTCCTTTATAACCCTAGCGTCATCGAACCTTAAGTGTGTAGACCCTACGGGTTCGGGAGACATGTATACATGACCGAGACGTTCTCCGGTCAATAACCAACAGCGGGATCTGGATACTCATGTTGGCTCCCACATTTTCCACGATGATCTCATCGGATGAACCACGATGTCAAGGACTCAATCGATCCCGTATACAATTCCCTTTGTCTAACGGTATTGTACTTGCCCGAGATTCGATCATCGGTATACCGATACCTTGTTCAATCTCGTTACCGGCAAGTCTCTTTACTCGTTCCGTAACACATCATCCCGTGATCAACCCCTTGGTCACATTGTGCACATTATGATGATGTCCTACCGAGTGGGCCCAGAGATACCTCTCCGTTTACACGGAGTGACAAATCCCAGTCTCGATTCGTGCCAACCCAACAGACACTTTCAGAGATACCTGTAGTGCACCTTTATAGCCACCCAGTTTCGTTGTGACGTTTGGTACACCCAAAGCATTCCTACGGTATCGGGGAGTTGCACAATCTCATGGTCTAAGGAAAAGATACTTGACATTAGAAAAGCTTTAGCATACGAACTACACGATCTCTGTGCTAGGCTTAGGATTGGGTCTTGTCCATCACATTATTCTCCTAATGATGTGATCCCGTTATCAACGACATCCAATGTCCATGGTCAGGAAACCGTAACCATCTATTGATCAACGAGCTAGTCAACTAGAGGCTTACTAGGGACATGGTGTTGTCTATGTATCCACACATGTATTTGAGTTTCCTATCAATACAATTATAGCATGGATAATAAACGATTATCATGAACAAGGAAATATAATAATACTAATTTATTATTGCCTCTAGGGCATATCTCCAACAGTGGTTGGGGCACCACTCAAATGCACTAGAAGGTACAAAACACCTATTGTATGGAGTCAAGTAAGGCAGTGATAATATGCTCTTTGCAGGGTTTCACTCTATATCTAAGATTGGAGAAATCCAACTTAAATCTCTGTTTCCAGGCTGTGACCGAAGGCTTGATCTTCCTGAAGTGATTGTTGTTGCGCTCCTTCCAGAGACTCCAGGCCGACGTCAAGAAGATATCCATCCACATCTTTCTGGGCTGCGTGGTTTTTTGATGTTTGATCATATCGAGTCTGTCATGCTGCATGGTCCATGTGAAACCCAGAGATCTCCAGCATTCCTGACTGAAAGTGCAATGAAAGAATAGGTGTTCCATCGTTTCTTCAACATGTTGGCCACACAAGAGGCAGTCAAAATTGTTTCCAATGTTGTAGTGTCTCCTCTTGAGCATGTTTCCGGTGTTGAGACGATCAACGAGTAGGAGCCACCCAAAGGTCTTAATCTTGGGAGTACATTTTGCTTTCCATAGCCAGCCAAAAGCTTCATGGGTAGTCACATCTCTGAAATAAAATTTGTAATATGAGGATGTTTTGAAAGAATTTTCTCCCCATACACATTGCCAAGTGTCATGATCCTCCGGAAGAGTGATTCCGGCCACCTCAGCTTGGATGGAGCGCAGTTCGTCACGGGCTTGAATAGAGAGTGGGAGTTGGAACGTTTCATGCAGATCGGTGGATGTCAGGAGTTGTTTGACCGAGATGTCTTCAAGAATGGCATACTAGTAGGCCCTCGGGCAAGTTTCAGCATATATGGACTGAGTCCAATTATCTTTCCAGAACAGTGCAGAAGATCCATTACCAATTTTTATGCGTGTCACACCCCGTTATGTGGGCATTAGATGAGTTAAATCTCTCCACCAGAAGGAGCCACATGAGTCATGAGCATGTGGAATGTTGTCACCGTAGTAAGATTCCCAGATTAGATGGACCCAAGGGGTATCATGCCTGTTATAAAACTTGTGGAGAAACTTGAGTAGCAAGGCATCATTCTGTATTCTAAGGTTAATAACACCCAGGCCACCATTTTTCTTGGGCGTGCAGTCCATATTCCGAGCAGCAAGAGAGTTACTCTTAATCCCATCGTCAGTCCGTTTTTGCCATAGGCAATGTCTTCTGATCTTGTCAAGTTGAGCAAGAATTTTTGGTGGCAGACGAATGGTGCCCATTGTGAACATGATAAGGGAGGTGATCATCGAGTTCATGAGAGCAAGTTTCCCCGCATACGACATTAGAGACATAGCAGCCGTAATGTTTCTTTCTGCTTTGTAAACAAGAGGAGCCAAATCTTGGACGGTCGGACGAGTGGTGCCTAGGGACAGGCCAAGGTATGTGAACGGCATGGAGCCCACAGTGCAACCTAACAAATCAGCCAATTCTTTGCATTTCTCAGGAGGCGTGTTAATTGGCACTAGCGTGGATTTATGGAAGTTGATCTTGAGTCCTACGGATGTGGCATAATCCTCAAGGATTTCCTTAATCTTGGCAGTTTGGCGGGTGCAGACTGGCATGATGATGAGCGTGTCATCCGCATACTGGATAACGGGGTAGTCTCCATTAGTGTTGCGTCTGATGGGTAATTCCAGGAGGTTATTTCTAAGTGCCTCATTGATTGCAGACTGGAGGAGGTCCGCAGCGATGACAAAGATCAGAGGCGAAAGAGGGTCACCTTGTCGTACACCACATTTGCATTGGAAAGATTTCTCCGAAGTACCATTAAGCAAGACCGAAGATTTACCGGAAGTGAAGATACATTGGATCCATTGGAGCCATTTGTCATTGAAACCCACCTTTTTCATAATGTGGAGCATAGCAGAGTGTTGGATAGTGTCAAAGGCTTTGGCGAAATCCAACTTGAGCAGGATTATCTCCTTTTGCGAAGATTGACACTTGTGTATGTATTCGAAAGCCCACGCCAGACAGTCATGTATGGAGCGACCACATAAGAATCCGTACTGATTACGGTGGACTATCTACAAAATGATCTTTTAAAGACGATTGGCCAGCAGTTTTGTGATCAGTTGAAGGCAACAGTTTAACAAAGTGATCGGGCGGAAGTCATTGATCGTCTCTTGAGAGGAGTTCTTTGGGATCAAGGTGATATAGCCATAGTTTAAGCAATCAAGGTTCAAATCCCCTCTATGAAATTCATTGCATAGATTGTAGAAGTCGTTTTTAATGATAGGCCAGCATGCTTTCAAGAAGGCGCCATTGAAACCATCAGGGCATCTCCTTAACCACAACATCGATCTCATCATGTGTGAATGGGGTAGTGAGGCTATCAAAATCAACTTGCTGTCGGAGCAAAGACGAGAGATTAAACTTCATGTTTGGTTCCAAGCATGAACCCATTCTTTGTTTGAAGGCTTGGAACATAATAGCTTCTTTGCCAGCATGATCCTCCACAACAGTCCCTTGTTCAGTTTTTAAGGTAGCAATGCAGTTTCTTCTGAATCTTTCCGTAGCTACAGATTGGAAAAAATTTGAGTTTTCATCTCCAAACTTGATCCAACGGATTGTGCATCTCTTCTTCCAGTATTCCTTTTGGTAACTAAGAAGTCGTAGGAGGTGCTTTTTGAGAATGTTTCTGAAGTTACGTTCAGGAACCGATAGGGCAAGACGCTCTTCAATACCATCAAGCTCAAGCAGGGCTTTGTTTGAATTTTCGATGGGAATCTTGAGGCGGTAAATCTTTTTGCTCCAGTGAGTTAAGGCATAACGTACATCTTTTAGTTTTTGGCATAGGATAGAAGCGGCATTTTTATCTTTGCCAATTTTAAGACGCTTATTACAAGCTTCCTCAACAACATGCAGGAAACCTGGGTGAGCAATCCAATAAGTTTCAAATCTGAAGATTCTGCTCTTGGGGATCTTTGATTGGATGACCACAGAACATGGTATATGGTCGGAGACTGGGCGGCCCAATGGGTTTAACATAGTATTAGGAAAAGATGTCGTTTAATTTAGCGAGGTGAAGAACCAATCTAGTTGTTCTAGCAGAGGATTAAGCTGCATATTAGACCAAGTGAAAGCACGACCTTTAATGGGAAGTTCAGTTAGATCTTGCTCTCGGATGAAATTATTGAAGGTAAACATATCCTGAGTGTTCCCTCCTGGTAGATTACGATTTTCAGGCAAGCGAATGAAGTTGAAATCACCCAGCAGAAGCCAGTCTTCAGAAGACGGGATGGAGAGGTCAAACAACCATTGAGTGTATGCATTACGCTGCTCCCCTTGACACGGGCCATAGATATTAATCAAAGTCCAGTTATGCGCATTTTGGGTGGAAGTGAAATTGATGCCTAATGCAAATTGCTCCCCAAAAGTGACCGTACCAGTGAAAAGAGCACTATTCCAGATCGTGACAATTCCCCCCGACGCACCAACGGACGGGATATACGTGTATCTATCAAAACGTTTAGGGCAGAGCGATTTGAGAGTGGTAGCATCAAACGTCGGCATTTTAGTTTCTTGAAGACAGATAATCGCACACCCACTGGACTGGATCGCATTAGATAGTGCTAAGCGTTCTTTGTCCGAATTAAGACCGCTAATATTCCAACATAGAACATTCCACGACTGCAAAAGTACCATTAAACGATGGAATAAAGAGAGTAACAAAGCTTAGGTCGATGAAGAATTCCCCGCCGGGTCTTTAGTGAGTGCAACAACAGTGAGCTCCTCCTCCGGGATGGCACATAGATTTGTGCCAATGGCTTGCATTGTGGCAATGTCAGTTGGAGGAGGGAGTTCTTCATTCAACATTTGAGTGGAAGAAGCAACTGCAGAGTCCAGGGAAGCAGCCGAAGGAACAGTACGCGATTTCACTTTGGATTTGGAGGCCTTAGCTTCAGAAAGAGAATTGGTGCGGAAGCCATCATACTTATTAGTACGGTTGCTGCGACGGAGAGTTGAGGTGTCAATGGGAGCTGGCGCTTTCCCTTTGCGTTTGCGAGCTGAGGAACCAACAGCAGTGATTGAAGGTTCAGAGATTGCACCTGTCGCAATCTGAAGCAGACCGGTCTGCGTTTCAGAGTGGTAAGCAGCCAGGTCACTGAGAGCTGATTCAGTATCCACATCAGTCCTCATATGGAGGGAATCGGCAGTGACAATAGCAGAGCCATCAGCAGTATTAGAGACCTCAACTCCAGAAACTTCCATGGAACCCTGAATCTCCTGCATGATCTGTCCAACAGAGTTTGGCGGGCTGTCAGAAATTTCCTCAATGATCACAGCAGATTGAGTGGCCAGAGCAAGCAAATTGTGCTGTGTGAATTGAAGGCCTGTAGGGCTAGCAGCCACCTGAACCTCAAGGTGCAGAACATCTTGTCTGAACCCAAAACCAGAAGCCCATGGAACCCTTGTAGCAAGTAGAGGACGAATAGCATTGAAAAGGACAGTGTTGAGTTGCTGTCGGGGCATGGGATTGGACAAAAGGATTTCCAAGAGAGAATCACCTTGAGCAGATAAACCAAAACACATACCTTGGTCATGAATATCCACGGAGATGGTGAGCACCTCAGCAGCAACAATGTGTATCACCTGGTTGTTAAGGGCAGAACCATTAATCCCTGGAGAGGTCGCAGGCAGAATGATCATGTCCGACTCAGTGGCAGCAGAATCTTCAGAGGAAGTATATTCAGATGAAGTAGTAATAGCCTCATGCCAAGCTTGCATAGGATTGTCAGTGACATTGTTTTCAGGAACGACTCCATGCATAACAGTTAAGCCCTCAGAAGCTAGCCAAGCCTGATAGTTCATTAGGTGAGGTGGCATAGGAGGAGCTTGAGGTTGAGGCCAAGGATCTCACCCTTGGTTTGGAGCTTCTTCATTGTTATGAACAGGGTGATTGGGGGCAGCATTCTGCACCAACCAATTATGAACAGGGTGTTTTTTTAATCCCAATAATTTATTATTTTGCACATAAATTTTGGGAAATTGAACTTTTTTCAGTTTATATTTTTTGAAAAAGGAGAATATTTTTTAAATTTCTTGAGAATTTTATAGTCCGTGAACAAATTTTTGAAATGTAATATTTTGAAAAAATGAATGTCTACTTTTTTTGAATATATGCTGTTTTAAATAAGAAAAACATTTTTAAAATTCTATTTTTTAGATTTCTAAACATTTTTTGAAGTTTCTAAACAAAAGGTAAAAATGAAAATAAAATTCAAGCTTTTAACAAAGTTAAAAAATGTGAATTTTTTTCTAAATTTCGGAACATTTTGAGAAGAAAAGGAAACTTTAAAATAAAATAAGAAGAAGGCAAGAAAAGTTTAAAAAGTAACAAATAAACAAAAAATGAGATAGCTCAAGCGTGGGCTCTGCGCGAACCTTTCGACTATGTGCCGCGATGAGCGGCACATATGATTTCCATAGGACGAGGGCCAGAGGCATTGATCGGCCAACTTGCATGGACCAGCGAACAAACGATGTTTTGTGGCAGGGGCGAAGCCAGTAGGGGGGCCAGACCCCCCTATGGGCCGGCCACCCCCATGGATATTTAAGGGGGGCTAGTACTAATCTACTCTGTAATTGTCACTTAGTACCCGCCCATTAGTGTACAAGCCTTTTATTCATGCATCCAGATGCTGGCTGGCCCAAGCCCAAAACAACGCCAACCCAATCACCGACCGATCGAAGCAAACTTGTATCCCACTCATTGTAGACTTTGAGTAATAAAAGGCTTTTACCGCTCAAAAAATATATTGCAATACACGTGCATCTACATCTGGGCGTTCGTTTCCATCCGGTGTGCCCTTTGACCTAACCAAGCTCAAACTGATCTCTGGCCGCCGCCGCCCAAACTTAATCAAGTGTTGCCATCGGCCATCGTCATCATAGTAGGGTGTAGACGCACACAATCTTTCGGAAGCGCGAACCCTTTGATTCTTTGTCCTACGAAGTTTACCAGCGATGGTTGTTGGATCCCGCATGCCCGCGGTTTGCGGAAACAACGAGCATCCATTATTACGAGCAGATGGGACGAGCCGGGGCTGGATTTGATACTCTAGGTATGTATTCTTTCGACGCTGATCACTTTTTTCTAATAGAAATATATGTTTAAGTATGTTTGCCTTGGTATATATCAAGTAAATGTAAGTGTTGTCCCAAGCAGTGATTGATTTTCCATTTAGAACTATATGAATGAAAGCTAAATCCTACTATTTAGTTATACAATGATTGGTCATGTTCATCTAAAACATGCATATGATAAAACACTACAACTTTAGTATTTTATGATTGGTCAATGTTTAGAAATGTACTTTATGCCGTACTTTGGAGTAGTTGGATTACAAACTTATCTAGTTCAACACTACAACTTATAGCTAGACCTGACCGATTGCAAGTGATATCTGGATATAAAACACTTCTGTAGTTTGTGAGACAAAATATTTCTGGCCTTTGCTATTGTCTCGCCCCCTATGTCTAAATCCTGGCTCTGCCCCTGTTTGTGGCCCGTCTTGTATTATCATGGAGGCCCGCCTCGTTCGTCATGTTGCAGAGATGAGAGGGAGGTGGAGGGGCCTATGTCGGTGATTGATGGCAGCAGAGCTATGCATGCGTCGAGGGTGACCGACGGTGGATGCGCTCTTTCGTCAGAGGTGAGTAATCCACTTCCCCTCCTTGTCCACCTCCCCCTCCTTATCTCTTATTAGTAGGTGTCCTCTGTATTGACCTGCGTCACAACTTGCATCCTCTGAAACTTGTGGCAACTACAGGTGACCTGATGAGCTTATAGGTGTTTAGAAACGGAGGACATGTCTGGCTACTTAATAGAAGCGTTTCTTCAAAGTGAACGCACTAGTCTTTTAAAGTTAAGAAGAGAACGTGAGTACAAAAAAAATTGTTTGCAGGGGAGAGAACATTGAGTAACTAACGGATCCATTGTGTCTTCCATATAAACAAACTAACAAATAAATTATATAATGATGACCTCAAAATAGAATTCAGATATGTGTAATAGTGGAATACATGATGCACATATAAACTGCACCTTCTTTATGGAGGGAGTATATGTCAAAAGAATTTCTAGTCACAGTATTGCATTTTTTATTAATATACTCTCCCTTAACACAACAGACAGCTTGTGAACAAATGATGGGCCATCATTCATGGGCCAATCGACAAACGTTGTTCGGCTCAGAGGAGTGAGAATGGTTAGTAATATGTCGTGGAGGCCCAGCTCGTTCACTACAAGAAATATGTCAACTTGTGACCACCACTATTGGTCACTGAATGGTCATAGTTTTCTATTTGTGACCTTTTTGTGACCAAAACCAGAAGATCAAAAGCTGACCATCGTAAACTGACATTTTTGACCTTTCTTCTGGATTGGTCGTAGACGTTTATGACCAAAATATGCCTACTGTACTGTTTTGGTCACTAGCAGCCTCCCCAGGCCATGTAGGCACCCAGCGTGGCAAGCTGATGGGGCACAAGAATCAACCAGGTCCAATTCGGTTTTCTACATGGGCCTAGCCCAACAATTCGGCCTTTTTAATATATTTTTTCCTGTCTTTTATTAGCTACATGGGTCTGGCCCAACAATTCAGCCTTTGATTTCTAGGCCTTTAGCCTTTTTGCTGCCATTTCTTATTTGGGCCTCGGCCTTTTTATAATCCATTTGAACCAGGTCCCACTAGTCAGGTCATCCAATTAGGTCCCACTTGTCAGTTTTATTTTGTTTCTTTCCATTTTAAAGGACCCACTAGTGAAATGAGACCCAAGTGTGCTGTTTTGGTGCCGCACGTCAGTTCTCTATTTGCGCAACAACAAATAACTTGATTCAAACAGAGCCAATAACACAAAAAAAATTAAACGGCAACCAAAGTACTTTATAATCATGGCAGTATAAATCAGGTATTCAACCGTGGGGAAATCCTTCCGACCAGGTGAAAACGCACGAAATTACATTGCTACCAGGTGGGGAAATCCTTCCAACCAGGTGGGGATTTCAAATCCCCATCACCATCTTCCTCCGCTGCTCCTCCACCTAGGCGCTCCAGGCCCTGCTCCTCCTCCACCCAGGCGCGCATGCTTCTCCTCCACGCGCCCAGGTCAGGTCCAGCAGCAGCAGCGATCCAGGGGCATTTCTAGCAGCATCGATCCAGGGGCGGTTGTGGGCGCATCCTGCGGGAATCAACAGCAGGTCCTTCTTCTCCTGAAACAGCATCAACAACAGGTCAACAACAACATCAACAACCGGTCAATAACAACATTAACAGCAGGTCAACAACAACATCATAAACAACAGCAGTTTGACGTATACCTTGGTGTTTGTTCATAGCATCAGTTTGACAGAGGCAACAACCGAGATTACAGAAGAATCGATATGACAACAGCAGCAACAATTTGGCACAACTTAATTTTAATCACTCCAAGCACAAATGGTTTCAGTTAATTTTAAGCTACTCCATTTAAGCTACTGGAATGTTAATTTCATGCCCAATGGTGATATTTACTCCGTAGAAAATACAAAGATTAACAATTATTATTATTACTACTACTACTACTATTTACAACAAACAATTTCACTGAAGTATGAACTCTAGATTGTTGCATGTTCTATCAGGGAAACAAACTGCTGTTAATTCTTCAATCTTGTATTTGTCTGAAATTACTACACAACGTTTTAATACACATTTATGCAATGAATACCAAAGTGCTACTCACTTAGATGGGATCTAATAGCAACATTCCAGGTAAACAGAGTGTTTTCCAGTTCAGAACAACCCAGCACCAACAACTTATGAAACACGCACAGATCTGATAGATGCACACAGCTAAAAGACAATCATATACAACTACACAGCTCAACAACCAGGTACCTACTGCTAAGATCCCAACAACCAGATTGCATCACATAAAAGAGGAATCTTAAAGCAAAGATCCAATTTCTGAATGTAATAAGTCGGGGTGAGTTTGCTTCCAATTCCCGAATAAAGTGTCATAGTAATTTAGTTTGCACCGTGTACTTGTTTTATTTTAGAGAAATATTACCATGTCAACAGTGGTGAATAATAAGTCACAATGACCCTGATTGCTCACATAGAAACGTATGCAACATGAAAATGAAGTAAACAGTACAGCCTCCATTCATTAATTACAAATTGCGAATATGGAAATATTTCTAATAACCAATAAAATGAATGAGAAGTATGACTGCACGCATTCTAGAAACTCATCTATTTCGAATGGAGGTAGTAATGATTTTTTTCAGGCTTGCAGTACCAGCAGATGTAATTAAAACATTAAAGCAGAGGGAGTGATCTTGGAATGACCTCATATCGTGCACAAGGGTGCATCTTGGAATGACAAACAATGTTGCCTAAGGGAGTTTTCATTTTCTTTGGACGAAAAATACATTTTTCATTTTTTCGAGTGCCCAAAATGAGTTTTTTTGTGAAGGACATACCATATATTTGTTGCAAAATTGTACGTAATAAATTTTACAAAATACAATGACATATATAATGCACAATTGACAAAATGGTTGGATGTAAAAAGTTTTGATCCACCTCTGGTGAAAAAGACAAATTCCCGCTGATTCAGTTGGAAGCGGGTCAAATTTGAACTGCAGGTGTCTCATAGTTTGCTCTTTATTTTTCCAAAAATCATTTCTAGGTAAATAAGTATCTATTTAATCAAAGAAACACCAAAAGAATTCCAAGATTCAACCACTAGCTAGGAACGGTCAAGCCCGCCGTTTTGACCGCATTTTGAAACGGGCATAAAAAATTCAAAAAAAATCAAACAATTGGAAAACCTCCACATTTGTCATTATATGTGACCAAGTTTCCAGGAAAAATAATAAACTTGTAATACGGTAATTATTTTAAAAAAGTGTTCTCGGGAATGAGCTATCATGTGTGAAGATTCATGGCTTTCAAGCCAAATGATCAATCTCATCGCCGCATTCATGGCATAATTTGTTCAAATGACCTCATATCGTGCACAAGGGTGCATCTTGGAATGACAAACAATGTTGCCTAAGGGAGTTTTCATTTTCTTTGGACGAAAAATACGTTTTTCCATTTTTTTTGAGTGCCCAAAATGAGTTTTTTGTGTGAAGGACCTACCATATATTTGTCACAAAATTATACCTAATCAATTTTATAAAATACTAGGACATATATAATGCACAATTGACAAAATGGTTGGGTGTCAAAAGTTTTGATCCACCTCTGGTGAAAAAGACAAATTCCCGCTGATTTAGTTGGAAGCGGGTCAAATTTGAACTGCAGGTGCCTCATAATTTGCTCTTTATTTTTTTCCAAAAATCATTTGTAGGTAAATAAGTATCTATTTAATCAAAGAAACACAGAAAAAATTCCAAGATTCAACCACTAGCTAGGAACGGTCAAGCCCGCCGTTTTGACCGCATTTTGAAACGAGCATAAAAAATTCAAAAAAATCAAAAAATTGGAAAACCTTCGCATTGTGCCATTATATGTGACCAAGTTTCCAGGAAAAATAATAAACTTGTAATACAATAATTATTTAAAAAAATGTTCTCGGGAATGAGCTATCATGTGTGAAGATTCATGGCTTTCAAGCCAAATGATCAATCTCATCGCCACATACATGGCATAGTTTGTTCAAATGACCTCATATCGTGCACAAGGGTACATCTTGGAATGACAAACAATGTTGCCTAAGGGAGTTTTCATTTTCTTTGGACGAAAAATACATTTTCCATTTTTTCGAGTGCCCAAAATGAGTTTTTTGTGAAGGACCTACCATATATTTGTTGTAAAATTGTACCTAATAAATTTTATAAAATACAAGGACATATATAATGCACAATTGACAAAATGGTTGGGTGTCAAAAGTTTTGATCCACCTCTGGTGAAAAAGGCAAATTCCCACTGATTCAGTTGGAAGCGGGTCAAATTTGAACTGCAGGTGCCTCATAGTTTGCTCTTTTTTTCCAAAAATCATTTCTAGGTAAATAAGTATATATTTAATCAGAAATACATGGTTTTATGGCGAGACATTGAGGTTTGTACGATGGCCGAGGGCCCCAACTCTAGAGTGCATAAGCTCGCAATCCCGCCGTGTGGTCACCGCGTGACCGTGGTGTTGCCATGCGTTCTAGGCGGCCTAGGCATATCTAGTGAGTTGGTCACTCCCCAGGTAGGTGCTAGGAAGAAAATTATAACATAAGATTCTCACGAGGAGACCGAACTATGCACAAACATGAATTATCAGCCAAGTGTTTGATTAGCGGTACGGGAAATGCACATGGCCAATGGGCATGAGTTTTGGCTGAGGATAATCATATACTAAGAAGAATGTCTTCACAAATTTTTAGGAAAATCAAGAATATATAAATAACACTTCATTCACAAAGTGCTGCTCTAAACAAAATAGGAAAATGAATATTATTGAGTTATTTTTGAACTAGGCAAGGAAGGTTTTTGACATATTTGATGAAGATATAATCCAAACAATTTATGAGATTTTTTTGGGAATTTTTGGAATAACAGAAATATAGGTTGCTTCACAACCTAGGGCAAAAATTGACACATGGACATGACACATAGGCAAAACTGATGAGATGGCGCCTAGTCACCACAACCCACCACAATCTACAAGGCTATGACCATCTATATTGGACGTTAACAACTAGAAATAAGGCAGCGAATCAGCATTGTTTGCTTTATAACCATTTTATGTAAGGAAATTACGACCTTTCTGACCAAAATGGTCGCAATGGTTTAGGGTTTAGAGCCCCCCGAACAGTTTTTGACCAATTGGTCTCAAATGGTCATAGATCTATGACCAATTCTTTCAAGGTCACTAGTTGACATATTTCTTGTAGTGGTTCGTCACAGACCAGAGATGAGAAGGAGGCGGAGGGTCCGATGCCGGCGACCGACGGCGGCGGATCTATTCATGCGAAGAGGACGACGGTTCAGAGCCTTCCGCCCGTGGGGAGGTGAGGTGAGGAATCCTCTGTCCTCCTCTTCTCGTCAGCTCCCACCACCAAAAATGCAGTCGTCCCCTCAACACTAACCAAGAAAGATCCGTCCGAATCCACTGCTGAATCTGAATGTATATATGTGACTAAATGGAGGTGACCAAGAAAGATGTTGTTTATCCGTAGAGATGGAGGAGGAAGCACATGTGCAGGATGATTCCTCTACAGTACTTACTAATTAACTGGGATCCAGATGGATGGAGCACAAGACGTATGAACTGTAGAGCAGAGGAAGCTCGGCAAAATCTGCTAGCTCTCGTATGGTAAGCCTCTCGCCCCCACCCCTTTTTTTTCCTTCTCCAGCAAGCGACCAAATGAGTTTCACTTTGTACAAGTCTCATTGGATAACAAGTCTTGTTATTCTAGACTCCAAGACCTGAAGCATGATGTGCAATATGCTTACTAAGAAAATAAATAAAATGAAGAACAGTGAGGTGTTAGGCATTTTGGTCCAGTGGGCTTGTTATGGCCGGTTTAGCTAGGTCCATTGGGCAATCTTAGCCCACAAGTTATCTTAGATTAATTCTTATGCACGTTATCTAGGTTATAAATATAGGCTGTAAGACTCTTTTTGGAATTAAGCAATAAGAAGAATATTATTTCTATTGCCCGGCTCCCAAAGGAGCCGGAACCCTAGCTGCCCCTGCCTCTTGCGCCGCTGCCGCCATCTTCCTCTCCCCCAACGGCGCCCAGCCGCCGGCGCGGCCGCTCGTCGCCTCGCCCAGCCCCCTCCTTCCCTTACCGCTTACGCCCCAGGTCTGGTAGGGTACAAGTTCCTACCAATTTGGTATCAGAGACCAAGTTCGGATCATGTCACTGCCACCACCATCGCCGACGTTGTCTAGCGGCTCCACCGCTCGGATGACGACGGCGCCGTCCCTCACCGCGCCGATGACGTCCGCCGCCGGGACAACGGCGCTGGCGGGCCACGTCTCCACCGGGGCCCCGCCCGCGCCCCCTCCCCGGTACCCTCCGCGCCACCGCCGTTCGCCGTCTTCACACCGGAGCAGGTCACGGCCACCCTGCGGGATCTCGTGACCACCGTCCAGAGCCTCCACCCGCAGCAGCAGCAGTACACGGCCGGGCCCTACATGCCCCTTCCGACGGCGCCCGTTGCTGCCTACGGCCACACGCCGTGGCCGCTCCAGGGTGTTTTTCCGTACGGCGCTCCCCTGATGCTGTTGTTCCAGGCGGCTCCACCGGACGACCCTCCGGCTGCCGCGGCGCCCCTCTGGCCCTTCGCGTCGACGCCATCAACGGCCCCCTGGCCGCTACAGCAGATGCCGCAAGCGGCGGCCACCGGACCGCCGCAGCCGTGCTCCGCGCCCTCACCGTCCTTGATCAGCTCGGGGACAACCGCGCCGGCTTGCACCGGGCTGCCGCTGCTACCGTCCCAGGCGGGACACTCCGGCGGGACCATGCTGGCCGCGGCCCCTCTGTGGTACTTGCAGCCACCGTCCCCCGCGGCCACCGACGCCACCGCCCACCCTCCGCCGCCGACGCTACAACCACCGGCGCAATCCCTGCCTAGCTCGGGGGCACCCTCGCCGACCGGCCTCCCGATTCATCAGGTCCGGTTCCCGCCCTCCCCGTCGCCACTTCCAGCGTGGGCGGCTAGGTCTTCGCCATCGCCGGTCTACACCACGGCCCCCGAACAGCCGACTCCGTTTCCGCAGTTCGGGGGGCCCTCCGGTTCTGCGGGTCCATACCCGGAGTACTCCGACCAAGCGCCACCCTCCTCGCTGCTCCGCACCTCCGAGCCAGCTTGACACGGCATTCCCTCCCAGGCACCGCCGCGGTTCGCCAAGATCGACTTCGCCACTTATGACAGCACGGAGGACCCCCTCAACTGGCTCAACCAGTGCGACCAGTTCTTTCGCGGGCAGCGCACACTCGCTTCGGAGCGGACTTGGTTGCCTCTTATCACCTCCGCGACGCGGCACAGACGTGGTACTACAATCTCGAGCAGGACGAGGGTGCCATGCCTTCTTGGGAGCGCTTCCGCGAGCTCTGCCTCCTCCCCTTTGGGCCCCCGGTTCGCGGGAGCCGCCTGTTGGAGCTCGGCTGCCTTCCCTTCACCTCTACGGTGCAGGACTTCGCCGACCGCTTCTAGGCATTGGCGTGCCATGTGTCGGGCGTAACGGCGCAGTAGCGCGCCGACCTCTTTGTCGGTGGACTTCCGGATCACATCCGCGTGGACGTGGAGCTTCGGGGACCCCAGGATCTCCAGTCGGCCATGTACTACGCCCGCACGTTCGAGCGCCGCGCGGTGGCCATCCAGGAGGAATCATCGTCCCGGACCGCTGGGTCGCTACCCGGGCCGGATTCCGCGCAGGGTCGGCCTGCGCAGGCTTCTGCGGCACCCCTCGCCGCGACCGCGGCGCGCCCGTTCCGCCGGCTCACCTCAGCCGAGATACTCGAGCGTCGCCGCCAAGGGTTGTGCTTCAACTGCGACGAGCCCTACACGCCCGGCCACGCCTGCCCACGACTCTTCTACCTGGAGGTTGCAGTCTACATTCCGGAGGACGCTGTCGCCACCGACCTGGCCACCCCAGCTGTCAAGAAGGTGTTTGACGCTGGTTGATCACCTCAAGGAGTTCCACAAGCGCTTCCCCACCTTACAGCTTGAGGACGAGCTGTTTGTGCAGGCGGGGAGAAGTGTTATGGCCGGTTTAGCTAGGCCCACCGGGCAATCTTAGCCCATAAGTTATCTTAGGTTAATTCTTATGCAAGTTATCTTAGGTTAATTCTTATGCAAGTTATCTAGGTTATAAATATAGGCTGTAAGACTCTTTTTGAAATTAAGCAATAAGAAGAATATTATCTCTATTGCCCGGCTCCCAGAGGAGCCGGAACCCTAGCTGCCCCCTTCCTCTTGCGCCGATGCCGCCCTCTTCCTCTCCCGCGACGGTGCCCAGCCGCCGGCGCGGCCGCTCATCGCCTCGCCCAGCCCCCTCCTTCCCGTACCGCTTACGCCCCAGGCCTGGTAGGGTACAAGTTCCTACCAGGGCTATAAGGCTACAACATGCACATACATGATGATCCATCCGTTCCTGGCCCATGCTGTAGCTTCCATCCATGATTTACGCCCATTTCCTTTTCGTCAAGAAAGATTGTTTTGTGGCGCAGAAGGATTGGGCCAGTTTTTCCAGACAACTCAACTTTTTCCACACGCTTATCTTCCCTCTCATCCACGGAGCTCCTAGCTAACAGACTTAATAAAGTAATTCTCAAGCTTATTCACATAAACCAGTGTGGATACTCATCAAAAACAGAACTATACAGGATTGCCTTGCTTGAGCCTTTATGGATGGCCGCTTAAGAGATTTCAAATTTTGACTGAATTTGACTGTTTTTTGATGGCATGCACATGAAAGTAGGAAACATAGCATATAGGGAACTGAAATAGCATCTAAAATGCAGTTCACACCATAGCGTTTTTTGAACCTTGGTAAAAATATGTTTAATTTTGAAAATATTAAACTATAACATTATATACCTTTGAATACAATCATATGCGTAATAAATCTAGCTGTGCAACTTACGTAGGCCAATCTGCTAGCTTTTGTAATAGGATAATAAAATGGGTATTGCAGCCGGGTGCTTCGCTTGAATGTTGGCACCTTGCTGTCTGGTGCCTCGCTTGAATCTAGCGCTTGTGATAATTCCAGATTGCATTCCGGCAGTGGTGAAGCCAGCTTTGAAATGCAATTTTGGAGGCTGGTATTTTTTTTTCCCACATGTGAAACTTGGGGAAAATGGCAGATCCAGTCCCCGTGGCAGAAAGAATATCCACCTTCAAAAGAAAAAAAAATTCTCTGGGCCGTTAGTGATGGCCGTATATGTACTAGTGTAAACTCAACAACCAGGCATTGTTGGTTTGCTCTTATCTGCATGATGATTAGCAGTGGTTCTGGAGTCAAAAGACAATGCATTCACAAATCTAGTTTGCATATTGTACAAGTTGCCAATTACCTCTGTCTCAAATAATTTGAAATAACTAGATACAAGTGGTTGCTATTAGCGTGTAAATTAAATAGAGGTAAACTTGGTAGACATGTTTAGCTCATTCTATCAGGGCACAATTGCGAGATTCGTCGACGGGGAAAAGGGCAGCATGCTCTGTGAGAAGCCAGACGATGGTCGTCAACTCGCCGCCGCTGTTGAGCTGCCTGGCGTGGGCATCCTTGCTACATCGGTTGGCTGCGTAGCATAGCATCTCCACCCACACTCCAAGGATGACGTCCAACATATCTGGCACATCCATCTCCATCTCCTTGGCTAGCAACTTATCCGCCAGCTGAGCAGCTAGAACAAGGCCAGGTTTTCTAGCGGTGTTGTCATTCAGCGAGCCAGCGTTTCTGTTGAGCAGGATCTGGGCAAGCTTCTCTCTCTCGGGGAGCCTGGAAGAATTTGGATCGTCAGCCTGGAAAATTTTCTTAGGCAGGTAAATTAAGTTCCAGCTGTTGGGGCGGCTTAAGGAGTGAGAAGATGCTTGACAATCGGTGTCAGTTGAGCCATCCTGATGCCACAGATCGAGCAAACCATTACAGGTTTGCTCATACAGGCTTTGGAGGACAAGGCCTGGCAGCATATAGGGGCGTGCCACTAGGAGGAACATCATGTAGTTGGAGAGGGTCCGAACCGCGTTGACAATTGGTGTTGCATCTTGTCCCCTGGCTTGCTTGCTCTTGCAGAGGAAGACATCAGTGGCGATGTGCCAGGTGATAATGCCCCCATGAAATTCTCCCTCGATAGTACGGTGAAGATCATCATACAATCCACTCCTCTCCAGTGTCACCCGGCCCCTCTCTTTCCTGAGCACGTCCAAAGAGTCTTCATTCTCCAATGTTCTTGATATATGCTTGAAAACCAACTTGTTGACATCCACAGTACTCGTAAGTTTCCCTTTGTTGTGCTGTTTGTTCCACCAGTCTTCGAGTCCAATCTTCTTTGCGGCTCTGCTGCCAAGCTCGTTTGTATCACGGGTGGACAAGTGCAGCAAGTTATACTGCCCAATGGTGCTTGGCCACCTCGTGTGGTTCCCTAACTTGATATAATTGACACACCGGTGGAGACGGGGAAGCCAGGCTCGTTGCCCTTCCCCTGCCCTTGTCCAGCTTGATCCCATAGCTCCGAGCAGCGACGATAGCTCCAGAATGAAGGCACCACAAAATGAAACATAAGTGACAACGACGTCCATCTTGTTGTAACTATCTTCTCCACTGAACTGAAAGAGCAAAAACGCAGCTGTGATGATGAGTGGTGAAATGGCCCGGATGCAGTAGCCAGACCATGTGTGGATCACTGCAGCCTTGGTGTACAGTATGTCGTACATCAGCGCGAGTTCCATTTCAACCATCTTCCACATATCCTGCCATCCAAAGGTATATTTCATTACATGAACGCTGTCTTCACCTAGACTTGTCTTGGTGGGCGATGAAGAACTAACTAGGGCTTGCATGCAAATGGTATAAAACAGGGAATGAGCAGTCATCTGGAGGGCTTCATCATCAATCTTTCCTTTGGCACCTTTAGGCTTAGCATAACAGTACTCCTTGCCACAGGCCTTGTTGAGAGAACTCCGGATACTCTCCAGGTTCGCACGCTTGAGTGCCCATGTCCTCTCCCCATACTTTACAGCACCGACAGTGAACATCAAGAGGGAAGCGATAAACACAAATGTCCCGTTGGCAGTGGCAGACATGTAGACAATATATGCAGCTCCCAGGACCTGCACTACCATAGTTAGCATGTGGCGCAACCAGAGTCGATTGTCATCGAGTGAATAGGCGGTGATGTTGTCCGGGCCACCCAGGTTCAGCAGCAAAAACGGTGCCCAGAAAGTAACCAGCCGGTGCTCAGGAAGCCTGCTGCTGAGGGATATGTGGCCGATGGCATATAACCCTGCGGAGTCTGCCAGCAGGTATGCAAGCCAGAGGACCAACCTCCGCACGGCAGAGGCCTGGAGCCGACGGTTCCTGGCGAGGGCAACAAGGATGACTTGCAATGTGTAGCTGACAAGTACCAGGATTTGGATCTCCCATTCATTCCAAAGGTCCATCAGTCGTCTAGCCATTGCACGCCTAGCTGCGCCCTCCACAAACTTCAAAAAGATGGCATGTTGTGAGTCGCAACACAAGAATACTTTTATATGAAAAAAAGGAAAGCCATGAGCACCAGCGAAAAGATTATTTGTAATCAGATGAGTGGCACCCATGCCAAGTCTCAGACTCGAATGTGGGTGTGGGCGAGCTCGCAGATGCAAGCTGCTAGCCCAACAAAATGTCGCATGGTTCTCAATGCAAAAAAAATGAACTGTTTCCCTTAATTGCCTCTCTAGGATAATAAATTTTATTATATTCTCATAAGTCCTCTTATTTACATATTATACTGTTGGCCGGTTGCATTCGTCTTTTGTTATGCTGTTGAACCTGTCGGTATGCTGCTCGTCCTTTTGAACTAGGTAAACTTGGTTTTCAGTAATGAAAATTGGAAGAAGGAAGCCCTTCTTTGATCAATTTTTTTTTACATATTATACTTATTATAATTGCTTCCTTAGTGACTGATCACAATAAACAAGAAAAGAAAAGGAAGATGAATATGCCAATAGACCACAGAACAACTTATATTTAGACACAACTAAAAAGAGTTGAGGAAACTCATGTAGGATCAGCCAGATACAAGGGGTGTGCATTGGTACAGCAGTCCTTTGAGTTCCACTCAAAAAACAGTCTAAGATTGAACTTATGAACTTTGTTCATGATCACTTAAATAACACTGGAGATTAAACTTAGGCTAGCTGGCCATAGTGGTAGTATCATGCATGCTACGTCAGTAGTGGTATCATAATATAATACCGTTTGATAGCTTGTAGAACTAGAAAATTTAATGGCAAATGCATCTTGTGCACAAATTTGCATTGGGGTTCTATAAATAATTAAATGTTATGAGACTATGGTACTACTAGATGATATCGTGCATTATAGGGGTGGTATCATATGCATGATACTAGTGTAGGATATTTCTCACTATGACCAGCCTTATGGATGTTGACTCCCATTGAATAGATATAGGGTTTTCTTTGGAGGTTTTACCTAATATGTTAGTACATTTAGTGCATTCTATTAATTTAGTGTCTGTGAAACAATTTTCTTGAAGAGTGAATGGATGGCCGCGGTCCTAATCTGTTCCCAAGAGAAAATGATAGACAGAATACCGTTCCTCCGGCCTTCTCCAATGCGCCACTGGCCTCCTACGCAGCAGTTACTACCCTCCAAGATGGTAGAGTTCCTATACACTGGATCCGGTCGCCACCACGTATGGCGGCTTCATCTTGCCCCGTGCCCCTGTCCACCTCCATCACCACCCACGAAGCCTTCTTCCTCATCCATCGCGCAGCGATAGGTATCCAACTGCAGATGGTCACATACACCTGTGGCCGAGGAGACTATGTATGCATCCAGCATGCCAACATTTCTCCACCAAGCTGCAGCAGCCTCCTCCTCCAGCAGGCGGCCTCCTCCTTCACCAAGGTGTGATTTTGACCTCCCTTTAGTTGCTCGATGAAATGATTATGTTTTTTGCGATGTCGATGATAGTTTTATTATTACTGTTCATTATTTTATTAGTTAGTGTATTGTATATGGTTAGTATATAGAGATACTGTAGAAGCATGTTAGATAGAATTTGTGAAATGATAGTGTATATTCATAGTAAGTATTATGCCTGTGCCGGATGTCTGATGTGCTCAATCTATGTCATACCAGCTCTAGTTTCTTAATGTATTTTTACTGCAAAAGGTAATTGCAAGATGTTGTGGGAAAATGATGGGTTACGAAGGGACAATGGTTTTCATTGTTGTTGAAACACTGTTGTTTTCCATCCATCATCCACTAGTATGCAACAAAATTGATTCCTAGGATGAGACCTTGAAGGCTGAGCTTGCATTGTGACTGTGCAAGTTCATTCTCCTCTTCTTATCGTATGTTGTTGTACATGAACTTTATAGCTGCTGGGAACATTTTGCTCGTCTTTATTGTTGTGGGAGCAGATATTTTCTTGTTTTAATTTGTAGATTGAACAATTATGTGCTTGTGGGCCTGCATGTCAGGACGGTGTTCTGTTAAACGTACACAATATGTTTGCCGAAACAGTTACAAGAACTAAAGACGCTAAACTGTTGCTTGTCCTGACCTTCTTAAGCTACCATCCACTAAATTTGAACATACAGACATTCCTTGAACATGGTTCCAAGAACAGACGTTAGGTAACTAGCCGTACTAGTCAGCCTTCTGTGCCGTCCGTCGTGGCCTTGCTTAATCTAGCGACCGAAGGATAATGAGGGAGGAACTTTATTTGTTCTTTGATTATCTCAATTACAAGCCTGGCTGCCTTTTAGGCAGGCATCCAACAAGACCTGACATAAGCCACACGATTGATGTCAGCTCACCGCCATTGCTAAGTTGCCTGGCATGGGAGTCTCTGCTACATCGGTTGGCTGCATGGCACAATGTCTCCACCCACACCCCAAAGATCACTTGCAACAAGTTCGGCACATCCGATTCCTTGCTGAGAAGCTGATCGGCCAATTGAATTCCGAGAAGGAGGGTACGGCCGGGAGAGTCGTTAGTCTGTAAATTGTGCTTCTTACTTAGTAGGATCCTGGCAAGCTTCTCCCTCTCCCGGTGCCTTGAAGAATTGGGGCTATCTTTGCTGAATAGTTTCTTCAGTGTATGGACGAAGTTGCATCCAAAAGATGCTTGATCCCTGGGCTCTGTCGAGCCGTGACGATGCCATATATCAACCAAGTCATTGCAGGTTTGCTCATACAGGTTGCGGCGAAGGGGTCCAGGCAGCATGGAGGGGAGTGCTACAAGGAGGAACAATATGTAATTGGACAATGCCGAGGTTGCCTTACGGAGACTCGCTGATTCCTCGAGATTGGCCTGCTCGCCGCAGACGATCACGATATCTGTAGCAATGCTCCATATGAGGATGCTCTCATGGTAATCAGCGTCGATGCTCCAACGGAGGTCACTATATAATCCAGAACGACGTAGTACCCAGCCACCCCTCTCATTCCTTACCGCGTCCTCTGAGCTTTCCATAATTTCCAAGATCTGCATGAACACCAACTCTCTGACATCTGATGACATAGAAAGGGTCCCCGAGAAATGCACCTCTTTCCACAAGTCTTCTAGCCCCATCTTCTTTGTTAGCTTGCTACTGAGATCCATCGTGTCGCGGGTGCACAAGTGTAACAGGTTGTATTGTGAAATGGTGCCAGACCAACTTCTGTAGCTTTGCGCCCCGACACACCGGCGAAGAGAAACAGCCATATGAAGAAGGCGATGCCATTTTCTTGAATGCATCAAGTCACATGTCCATGTCGATCCAATTGACCTGAGCACTGATGCGATCTCTAGGAGCAAGGCGCCGACCACCAAGATGTAACTGACAGTGATATCCACTTCACTGAAGCCATCTTTTATACTCAACTGAAACAGCAAAAATGCTGCCAGGGTTGTAGATAGTGCAGTCACACGGATGAAAAGTCCGTACCATGTGTGGATCACTGCCGCCTTAGTATATAGGATGTCATACAGGAGGGAGAGCTCCAGCTCGACCAATGTGCAGATCTCCTTCCATCCAAAGGATACAAGTCCTGTCGAATCATCATCGCTTGGACTTGGAGCCACCTCAACTGAAGAATCAACCATATATGCCTTGGAAATGTCGAAGACAGAGTGAGCAAGCAACAAAAGGTTTTCTTGATCCAGATCCCCTTTGATACCTTGAAGTTGACCACACAAATGGTTTTTGACACCGGTCCTCTTGAGTGAGCTTCGGATGTTGGCCATATTAGAACACCTGAGTGCCCATGTTCTTTCGCCATACTTGACCACACCAACGATGAACATGAACATGGTGGCCAGAAGGAGAAAAGTATCTGCACCAGCCATGGCCTTGTATACAATATAAGCAGTCCACAGGACCTGCACTACCATAGTAAGCAAGTGGCGCAGCCATAGTCGGTTGTCCTCAAGGGCGTAGGCGGTGATTGTGTCCTGACCGCCCAGGTGCAACACCAGGAACGGCGCCCAGAACACAACCAACCTGTGCTCAAGGGATCTGCTGGTGACAGATATGCAGCCAAGGGCGTATATCGCGGTGGAATCAGCCAGCAGATACGCTAGCCAAAGAACGAGCCTCAACACCGCGGAAGCTTTGCGCCGACGTATCCCAGCGAAGGTGAGGAGGAAAACTTGCAACATAAAGCTCAGCAGGACCAGGACTTGGATCCCCCATTCTTCCCATAGCAAGCCAACTAGCCCTCCAGCCATACGTTAACTGTAGGTAAACGCAAATAATTTATCCTTCTTAGATTGCACCATCTAATCTTATATATTCTAAAAGAAAAGAAATCAAACGGCCTTGCACAGGCTAAAAAAACAAAAAATTCAATTGATTTTTTCTAAAATATTATAGGGCAGTAATAGCAGTGCGTGCAATGTCAGACCACCAAAAAACTTATGGAAAAGATAACACCCGGATGTCAAAATTTAAGGATTTGGTACCGAACGTCGTATGGACCATTGATTTTCAAACACGAATCTTAAAGCAAGGAGATCAGCCACCAGCGTTTTCTTTTCGTTCGGAACACAACAACGTCGCCGCGAACGTCTTGCATCCCAGGCTCATCCCATCCCCCCACCTGACCCCTTATCCATTCACTCACTCTCACCGCACGTGATGGAGGGGGGAAAGAGAGGAGGTGTGGCGGGCGTAGCAGCTTGCCGACGGCGGCCGTGATGGCTACGTGCATGGGGTCGAACAAAAAGTGGGGGGAGGCGTGAGGATGCGGGCATCCTTCGGGAGCTCCTCTCCCCGCGGGAGCTCAGGCATAGAGTTCCCCCACGACGTCCAAATTGACGATGAGCGAGGACGTTCTCGCTGCAAACGCAATATGGTGGCACAACGCGGGCTTGCACCACCAAGCGGGGATACCCGCCCGACGACCACCGGCGGCCTCGATGCGGGGACACGGCGGCCGCCTCGAGCGTAGGGACACGGCGGAGGCCTCGTGGTAGTTCCGTTTTTGTTGTCCTCTAGATAGCATCATTAGCTTGTTTTTAGCTATATTCTTCTGACATGGCAAATCTATTCTGATACTTTTGCCATTATGTTTAAGTTTTGTTCTCCAACTATGTAATTGCCATGGAAAAACATTGTTTGCAACATGGTGAAAAAAACTTGTGGGACCATGGCAATTTAAGTTCATTGAACATGGCAAATGTACATTATGGATAGTGGGAATTGGCATGCCTCCATTTTTTTGCCATGCAATTTTTACTACCATACATCCATTGTAAATCTCCACAGCAATTTTAGTAACATACAACCTTGGCAAATCTCCATGGCAATTTTAGTACCATACAACCAATTTTTTTGCCATGGCAATAGGCATGTCTCCAATTCATATGGTACAATACAACCAATTTGCCAAGGCAAAAAATTTCACGACAAATTTAGTAATTCGCCATGGTAAATATAGTAATCGACCCTGGCAAATCCAGTTCATGGATCACGGCAACTTTAGTAATTGACCATGACAAATTTAGTTTATGCACCATGGTAAATTTAATAATTATGCATGCCAAATTTAGTTCGTGGATCATGACGAATTTCCGTTTTATGTATCATTGCAATTTTAGTTCAATGCTCATGGAAAATTCTATTCTCATGACATTCACTTTTTTTAACCCATTTTTTGCAATTTAGTTGATGTATCGTCGAAATTGGTTTGTATGTAGCATGGTGATTACACATCATTTTTGCCATCATTATACAAAAACGACACTTTTTTTTGTAAAAGGGCCATCATTTTTTTTACAAAGAAGTGTGCAAATTTACAATGATGGCAAAAAAATTGATGTGTGTTCTTAAGTTATGGCATTTTTTTTATTTTTTATGTATGTCATTTATTATGTACACGCATTTTTTTAAACACATCAAACCTGTTGCATGGGTTTCCACTTTGTTGCTTAATGTTTGTTGGGTGTTGTACCTTTTTTTTGCACAAGCAGTGAACCTTTTTCTGTTGAGGAGGCCTGTTTCGTTCTGATTTTTTTTGTATATTAAATAGTTCTGGACATTTATTCGCTGGGCCAGGAGGCCTAGCAGAGACCGGGGTTGAGATCTTTGTTCACGCCACTAGAGAACCAGATCGAACGAAATCGTTGGTGCTAGGAGTTCCCTCGCAGCGAACGTTTTCGTTCGTTCCCGAATCTGAAGTTCGGGCAATATCAGGGTCCAGAACTTATAGAATGGAGAGGAGAAAGCTCTACCCCGCGTCGCTGTCACTGGTGACTTTCTACATCAAGTGACCTCTTACTCCGGGCTTTTTTCCCTCCTATGGTTGTGTCGACCCTAGCTAATCTTCTTTTGGTGCTCACATGGACTACAATGACGAAGGGAGGACTCTCACACAGTAGACGAACCAAGAAGACAGCGATGATTCTGGCGTAGCAGGTTAGCAGCAGATCTATCTATTGTTAGCAGCTAATGGACATTTGTAGTTATTATAGAGCCACAATACAAATGTTGTATCTGGGTAACTGATTAACCAGTTTGGTATTGTTTCAAATTGGCGAAAAACTAATGAGAAGCATGTCATATTTCGAAATTGATACATCTTAATTAGATGCCTTCACGTTGCATCCAACTAATTAGCTTCGATCCATCGAGTCATGACGAAGATCCACATCCATCAGATCTACTCATAATTCACTATATTATTGTGAAGATTTATGGGTAACATACTAACATATACTGACATAGTACATATATGCAGGACATGGTTGCGTAACACAAATGCGCAACAACTAAATCTAAAACTGGCATAAACGACACAAGATCTTACAAGGAACTTAATTGAGAAGGAGGAACTTAGAACTCGGGAGAGCAGAAATGAGAGGGGGCACATAAACCACTAACCTGGATGATTAGGAAATAGAATGCCTGACCGCTGAGAAATCACTTCTAGCTGCTTGTCATGGTATGAGTGGTTGGCTGGCTCCTCAGCGAGGTTAGGATCCCATCCATCCAGCTGCTCTTAAATAGATGGAGGTGACTCTGATGATCTGATCCATGTCCATAATAAAAATGGGGTGAGAATACAGTATAGGGCACATGTGGTGACAAGATTGTCCAGCCAATAAGCATGCAGATCAGGCTTCGTTGTTGTAAGTTAATCAATCAAGTGGCACTCTATAATAACATTTCACAGGCAAGGATTTGTTGAAGTGCGAGAGAAATTTTGACTAACCCCAAAGGATTCGAGTTGAAGTTTGAATTTACATATTGAATTTCAGTTCTAACAGCACTGATTGTATAGGTTTGACTTACGTATCAGATTTTAATTCTAACAGAACCAATCGACTGTAAAGTGTATTGTATGTGTAGATCTATCTCAAAAGCTAGTCAATCTTGCCTTCAACATCCCTCGGTCTGAAAGCTGGGGTGAAGGACAGTTGGTTCGAATTAAAGGACTGTAAAGTTTATTGTATGTTTGGGATTCAGATGGAGCAACCCACGCACACACTGAAATTGAACTCCAGAGTCCAGAGTGAGTAGCAGAAGCTCAGTGAAATCTAGAGTGAGTAGGAGTACTAACTCACTCGTCTTGATTACTGATTATATGCCTTCTTACTGCTTTTGTGAGGATGCATCATTAGTAATTTGGCAAGGTAGTCTTCTTACTGTTAACTTAAGAGACATCATTACTTCATTAGTAAATATTGTGTATACATAATGGTTGCAGCATTCACTTTTGGATGCTGATTAATACATAGTTTAGAGACTGTCGACAAAGGCATTGAAAGTTGCAACTTTGCATGTAATTTAACTTGGAATCACATGTTACCAATGTGTCTCATTGCACGCATTTGGTAGTATAGAACTTAATCTAGTCGACGCGCTTTGAACAGGACTGCTGACTGGTCCGTCCAACTTTTGAATGGGAACATGTCTGAACAGAGCTCAACTATTTCAAAATGGTCCCTCCACCTTGGTTCCTCCATACCTAGTTCTAGTCCCTCTATTCCAATGAATAAAGCATGCGCATATCTCAACATTCAACTTTGATCAAACACATCAAACATTAAGCAAAAAAATTGATGTGTGTTCCTAAGTTATGGCATTTTTTGTATTTTTTATGTATGTCATTTATTATGTACACACATTTTTTTAAACACATCAAACCTGTTGCATGGGTTTCCACTTTGTTGCTTAATGTTTGTTGGGTGTTGTACCTTTTTTTTGCACAAGCAGTGAACCTTTTTCTGTTGAGGAGGCCTGTTTCGTTCTGATTTTTTTTTGTATATTAAATAGTTCTAGACATTTATTCGCTGGGCCAGGAGGCCTAGCAGAGACCGGGGTTGAGATCTTTGTTCACGCCACTAGAGAACCAGATCGAATGAAATCGTTGGTGCTAGGAGTTCCCTCGCAGCGAACGTTTTCGTTCGTTCCCGAATCTGAAGTTCGGGCAATATCAGGGTCCAGAACTTATAGATTGGAGGAGAAAGCTCTACCCCCGCGTCGCTGTCTCTGGTGACTTTCTACATCAAGTGACCTCTTACTCCGGGCTTTTTTCCCTCCTATGGTTGTGTCGACCCTAGCTAATCTTCTTTTGGTGCTCACATGGACTACAATGACGAAGGGAGGACTCTCACACAGTAGACGAACCAAGAAGACAGCGATGATTCTGGCGTAGCAGGTTAGCAGCAGATCTATCTATTGTTAGCAGCTAATGGACATTTGTAGTTATTATAGAGCCACAATACAAATGTTGTATCTGGGTAACTGATTAACCAGTTTGGTATTGTTTCAAATTGGCGAAAAACTAATGAGAAGCATGTCATATTTCGAAATTGATACATCTTAATTAGATGCCTTCACGTTGCATCCAACTAATTAGCTTCGATCCATCGAGTCATGACGAAGATCCACATCCATCAGATCTACTCATAATTCACTATATTATTGTGAAGATTTATGGGTAACATACTAACATATACTAACATAGTACATATATGCAGGACATGGTTGCGTAACACAAATGCGCAACAACTAAATCTAAAACTGGCATAAACGACACAAGATCTTACAAGGAACTTAATTGAGAAGGAGGAACTTAGAACTCAGGAGAGCAGAAATGAGAGGGGGCACATAAACCACTAACCTGGATGATTAGGAAATAGAATGCCTGACCGCTGAGAAATCACTTCTAGCTGCTTGTCATGGTATGAGTGGTTGGCTGGCTCCTCAGCGAGGTTAGGATCCCATCCATCCAGCTGCTCTTAAATAGATGGAGGTGACTCTGATGATCTGATCCATGTCCATAATAAAAATGGGGTGAGAATACAGTATAGGGCACATGTGGTGACAAGATTGTCCAGCCAATAAGCATGCAGATCAGGCTTCGTTGTTGTAAGTTAATCAATCAAGTGGCACTCTATAATAACATTTCACAGGCAAGGATTTGTTGAAGTGCGAGAGAAATTTTGACTAACCCCAAAGGATTCGAGTTGAAGTTTGAATTTACATATTGAATTTCAGTTCTAACAGCACTGATTGTATAGGTTTGACTTACGTATCAGATTTTAATTCTAACAGAACCAATCGACTGTAAAGTGTATTGTATGTGTAGATCTATCTCAAAAGCTAGTCAATCTTGCCTTCAACATTCCTCGGTCTGAAAGCTGGGGTGAAGGACAGTTGGTTCGAATTAAAGGACTGTAAAGTTTATTGTATGTTTGGGATTCAGATGGAGCAACCCACGCACACACTGAAATTGAACTCCAGAGTCCAGAGTGAGTAGCAGAAGCTCAGTGAAATCTAGAGTGAGTAGGAGTACTAACTCACTCGTCTTGATTACTGATTATATGCCTTCTTACTGCTTTTGTGAGGATGCATCATTAGTAATTTGGCAAGGTAGTCTTCTTACTGTTAACTTAAGAGACATCATTACTTCATTAGTAAATATTGTGTATACATAATGGTTGCAGCATTCACTTTTGGATGCTGATTAATACATAGTTTAGAGACTGTCGACAAAGGCATTGAAAGTTGCAACTTTGCATGTAATTTAACTTGGAATCACATGTTACCAATGTGTCTCATTGCACGCGTTTGGTAGTATAGAACTTAATCTAGTCGACGCGCTTTGAACAGGACTGCTGACTGGTCCGTCCAACTTTTGAATGGGAACATGTCTGAACAGAGCTCAACTATTTCAAAATGGTCCCTCCACGTTGGTTCCTCCATACCTAGTTCTAGTCCCTCTATTCCAATGAATAAAGCATGCGCATATCTCAACATTCAACTTTGATCATAAATTAGACCAATCATACTGTTGAGTTTGTATTGCAAATAAGTTTTCAATGGTATAACTTTTAAATCACAGAAAAAATATTAATCTAATTTATAGTTAAAGTTGAATTTTAAAAAGTGTGCGCATCTTATTCAGTGAAATGAAGGGATTATACTAGTAGTAGTAATCAAACATTTTCTCACTGGGAGACCAAGAATTACACTGCGTTTGTACATGATCTAGATCTAGATGTGCTGCTAAACTAATTGAAAAAAAATGTTCAGATATGTACTCATAGTATACTGCCTTACTGTGGGGCGTTCGAACGCGTTAACCACTGCGTGAGCGAGCGTGCATGCGAAAGCACGAGCTGGCAGCAGGCGGCACATGCATTCTATTCCATAATTGAGCGCCGACAATGGAGCGACGTCGAGACCCCCATCCCAAGTGGTGACGTCCCCCGCGATGGTGTTCTCGGTCCGATATCGAAGCCAAGAAGAAGAACGACCACATTGTGTTTTCCAGCTCGAGCTCAGGGTCTTTTCTGTGAAGTTCCTGAACTGAGTTGTAATTTTTTTTTCTTTGAGGGTCTTTGCACCAGTTGTACTTTTTTGCAAAATTATCAATGAAGCTGCTTCCGGGTCCTGAGGACCCGTCTCCTGTTCAAAAAAAGAACTCAACAAAATTCAAACACAAAACCGAGACGTACATTTCCCTCTTTGAAACAAATCCTATCCGGAGAACTAGTAGTACCATACTCAACATAGCTATATCGACCAGGTCATCGGATCAGACCAGGAAAACACACAAATGCCACACAGTACTTGCTGGCTGCTGCAGTACTGCCTGCACTGTATGGGCCAAAGCATTACACATGCTGCTATTTTTTTAAATATGTTTATTTTTTTTTTCGTTTCTGCTCAGGTTAATCAAAGCATACTATCTGTGCATGTCTCTAGGGATTTTAATGGTCCAGAAATACAAACAATATATACTTTCAAACAATGCACAGTCATGCTCGATTTCTTCCCCAAAAAATATGACATCCAAGTATTAAACCATGTAATTATACTTACATCATAAATCCAAGTATAGGAATACATGTAATTATTAAACCATGCACACATACATATGCAGACAGGCAAACAAACCGACTTACTGACATGAGCAGAAAGATTCAACTTCAGAGAAATATATATGCCACTCAAAGAAGTTGACCAAGTTTTCCTTAAGTTGCATCTTGGCTGACAGGACAGTAGTTCATTGAGCACTCATGCAGACGAGGCAGCAGCCATTGCTCCAGCTTCTTGGTGTTGATGCTGTCCATTATGCTTGAAACAAGGACGGTTGGGATGCTTTTCCATTGCTTCACTCACCCGGTCCAGGTTGCAGTCACCGTTCAGCTCCAGCTTCTTCAACCGGGGAAGGTGGTGGACTCCAGAAATAGAATCCATTTTGGCAAAAGACCTGACAATCATCTCGAGCTGAGGACATGCTCCAGCATCAAAGGCAATGTTTTAAATAGCAGGCTATGACATTTAGCGGCGACCCTTAAAAACGGCTATAGCTGGGCTATAGCGGCAAATTGTACATGAAATTATTTAGCGGCAACACCCTCAAACAGCTATAGCGGAGCTATAGCGGGGCTATAGCCAGCTATTTAAAACTATGATCAAAGGTAATGCTGGTGATGTCACTTCCCTCAACGGCCAGAGACTTGAGACTCTGGAATTCTTCTTCCTTGAAGCTGAGATCGCTTTCGGGGAATGACTTGCACTTCAGCTTGAGGCAGCGCAGGATTCTAAGCCTTCCAAGTGTGCGTACTGCAGCTTTGCCCAGATAAGTCTCACTTAATGTTATCTTGGAAAGTTGATCGAGCTCTGCAATCCAGACAGGAAGCCCACTTGTGATGCCACCGATGGTTAGGCTCTCAAGAAGTTTTGGAGGTGAACAAACTAGGAAGGCGCACTGTTGCAAAATGACTCCTTGAAC
Source organism: Triticum turgidum subsp. durum (assembly GCA_900231445.1). Classification (NCBI taxonomy): domain Eukaryota; kingdom Viridiplantae; phylum Streptophyta; class Magnoliopsida; order Poales; family Poaceae; genus Triticum; species Triticum turgidum. The sequence continues at coordinate 4,369,083 of LT934120.1, read as the reverse complement.
CTATCAGTGTTGTTGCTTGGAGAGTCTGTCTGGCCAGCAAGCAGATGCTTCAGCATTGGAAGGATGACTGACTTTGTGGAGAATGCCCTCACCACTGTTTGCCGGATATCCAGAGTCTCCAAGCACTGCAACTTCTCGATTTTCTTCGGCAGTTGGCCGACATCTGTGTTCCTGAGGCTCGAGTACTTGAGCAACAATATCTTACAGATGCTCTTCCAATGATGCTTCTTCAAGCCTTTGCAGCCTTTTTTTTTTTTTTAGAAATGGAGGCGTGCCCCCGGCCTCTACATCATAATGATGCATACAGCCATCTTATTAAAATTCCACGAAGTATCAAACAGTCAAAAGAGTAATACAGCTCACAAGCGGAGCAAACCAAAAGAAAAAAGACAAGTACATACTGACAATCCCAACTAATACGGTAATATGAAGGATAAACTCCCTAGACTCCTATCATGTTATGCGACCGTCGTCCGAATCGGTTGAATATAACCCGTGCTACCATCTCCTACTGGTTGCACCCAGTAAACAAAGGCTCCCTGTAGTCCATAGTGTTGGCTTCAATCTGTGAACGTACGAACAGCCGACGAGTTCTTCCGTCGGTACGCACACGTACAGAAGGCTAGCCAAAGCACTGGATCGATTTTGGCCGGAGACTTACGTACGGGATAGCTAGCTAATTAGCTTTAAGCTAGCAATCAGTCTCGCCGGAAGCCTCACGTTTTATCTGACGAGAACACGGGACACGCTGGGTTGGCCAAAAGGCTCGTATCGAGCCTTGCACTTTATTGATTCAATTGATCTGATTACAGGCATAGGGTACAGCTATATTTATACTAGTACAAAGCTAGCTAACCCAAACCGAGTCGGTGACTGCTCCTAGTCCATACCGGACAGGACTTCTACTACGTGGTT
>LT934120.1:4341414-4364525 GCA_900231445.1 Triticum turgidum subsp. durum | reverse complement strand
CAGGTGTCTCCGGTTCAGAAACGTGGGGCTGGGAAACGCGCTAAAACCTGCAAGGCTCCATGCAGGTCGAGTCTTAGAATTAAAAACCTCTCCTTCAGATGAAGGCCTTATTTTGGAACATCAGAGGGTTCTGCGCTAGGGGGCGCAGGGACTAGCTCAAAGATATAGTGCGGTCTGAAAAAGTTGATTTTATTGGCCTTGTTGAGACCCTCAAACCCTCCTTCTCCCCCAATGAACTTTTGGTTGTGGCTGGGATAGACAGATTCAGGTGGAATTCTGTGGCCTCTGTTGGTCAGTCGGGTGGCTTTCTCCTGGGCTCCAATAATGATTCTTTTGATTTTGTTGCTTTTGATCATGGCATTTACTGGGCTAGTGTGGTAGTTTCCCTTCGTTCCAACAATTCCCTTCTTGAGTTCATGGTGGTTTATGGCCCGGCCGATCACTCCTTGTCTTACAATTTTTTGGACGAGATTTATAATAAAATAGACTCCTGCCAGCTCCCCCTCCTGATTGGGGGTGATTTTAACCTGTTAAGATATCCTTCTGATAAGAGCTCCGCTAATTTTTCTTGGTCTCTAGCTGAGGCCTTTAATGCTTTCATCAGGGATGCGGCCATTCGTGAAATCCCTAGGGTTGGGGCCCGCTACACTTGGACTAACCGACAGGCTTCCCCTATCCGTTCTGTTCTTGATAGGGTTTTTATCTGCCCTGCCTAGCATGGCCTCTTTCCTCGGGTCTTTCTTCGTGCCCTACCCATTGTGGGTTCTGACCACGCTCCCCTAATCCTCGACGATGGATCTTGCCCTAGTGGCTGCCAAAGGTTTCAATTTGATGCGTCTTGGCTCTTAGTGGAGTGGTTCCCTAGCATGTTGGCCCGGAAGATCTCGGACTGTCTCACTTCTCCTCATCGCTCTTTTGGCCCTATGGATGACTGGCACCATGTTTCTTACTTCCTGCGCAAATTCATTAGAGGGTGGTCTAAGAATCACTTTGCTGAAGTTAGGCGTGGCAAAGCTAGGCTGGGTGCCCAAATTGGCATTCTTGATAGTCGTGCGGATAGTGTTGGGCTCTCGGAGGCTGATTGGCAGCTCTGGTATGGCCTTGAGAAGGCGCTTTTGGATATCCACCGCCAGGAGGAAGTTTATTGGAAGCAAAGGGGCACGATTAACTGGACCCTTAAGGGTGATGCGCCCACGGCTTACTTCTTTGCCATTGCGAATGGTAGACGTCGTAGATGCCTGATTGATAGTCTTCTGATTAATGGTGTTAGGGTCTCCGACCCTTCGGCCATTCTTCGTCATGTGGTCCAATTCTTTTCTAATTTGCTTGCGGCTAAACCGGAGCTCGGCTTTTCGCTTGCTCCGGGCTTCTGGACTCCCCTTGAGATGGTGTCGATCGCAGATAATGACCTCCTACTTATTCCCCCTCTGAGGAGGAAATTTTTGATACTATTCAGACCGCCAACTCTAATGCGGCTTCAGGCCCCGATGGCTTCTCCATCCCTTTCTTTCGGCATTTCTGTCCTCAACTAAAAGGCCTTATTACTGCTATCATTCAAGGATTTTGGCTGGGCACTGTTGACATTTCTAGGCTTAATTACGCTGTTCTCACCCTTATCCCTAAAATCAAAGGTGCTGACCTCATCTCTCAATATAGGCCCATTGCTTTAATTAACAACTTTGCCAAGATGCCAGCTAAAGGCATGGCTACTAGGTTGTCCCCGATAGCGCACCGGGTCATTAGCCCTTTCCAGTCTGCATTCATCAAAGGGAGATTCATCTTGGATGGAGTGCTTTGCTTACATGAGATAATCCATGACCTGCGGATTAAAGGGACCAAGGCTGTGGTCCTTAAGCTTGACTTTGAGAAGGCTTACGACTCGGTGAGTTGGAATTTTCTTCGGCAAGTCCTTTTGGCTAAGGGCTTTGAGGGTCCTGTGATGCATCGTTTGATGCAGCTTGTTTCTGGTGGACACACGGCCGTGGTTGTTAATGGTCAAACTAGTAACTTTTTTGCTAACGGTAGGGACCTCAGACAAGGGGATCCGGCGTCTCCTTTGCTTTTTAATTTTGTGGCCGATGCTCTATCTCGCATCCTCTCTCGGGCCGCGTTGACTGGGCATATTACCCCGGTGAGCTCTCACCTTATCCCTCATGGTATCACTCATCTTCAATATGTGGACGACACAATCATTATGATGGAGCTTAATGAGACCAGTCTCACCAATCTGAAATTCCTTCTGCTCTGCTTCGAAGCGCTTTCGGGCCTTAAAATTAATTTTTCCAAGAGCGAGGTCATTGTGACTGGGGTTTCGGACTTGGAGGCGCAACGGGTGGCTCACCTTCTGAATTGTTCCCTTGGGTCCTATCCTCTCAAATATTTAGGCCTTCCTATCTCCCCGTATAAGCTCCTGGCGAAAGATTTTGCCCCGGTGGTCACAAAAGTTGGCAATAGAGTCCTTCCTTGGAGAGGAAGATATAACACGCAAGCGGGCAAGGTTGCCCTCACCAACTCTTGCCTCTCATCCCTCCCTATGTTCTTGATGGGCTTCTATCTTCTATCTAACGGGATTCACTCTAGTTTCGACAAGCATAGGGGTGCTTTTTACTGGAACACTGTGGATAATAAACGCAAGTATAGATTGGTCAGGTGGAACATCATCTGTCGCCCTAAGGACAAAGGGGGCCTCGGCATTATTAATACGAGAGTTATGAATAATTGTCTCTTGATTAAATGGTGGTGGAAGATAATGACACTTGAGGAGCGTCCATTCTGGCTCTCGATTCTTAAAGCTAAATACTTCCCCTCCTCGAGCCCTATGTTCGCCTCTGCTTCTGACGGGTCTCAATTCTGGTGTCAACTGCTTAAAGTTCGGCCGATTTTTTGGTCCATCGTCAAATTTGTTGTCAGGAACGGTAAGTCCACTCAGTTTTGGCTAGATTGGTGGGTCAGGGACACTATGCTCGCGGCTGCTTTCCCGGCCTTGTTCTCTTACTGTGATGATCCTGAGATCTCTATCTTTGAGCCCTCGGTTAAGGGTTGGGTTTTAGATTTCCGGCGTTCTCTTTCCCCTGGAGAGTTGGAAGATTGGCAGCGCCTTACTGCTTGCTTCCCCCTGCTCTCGGAGGAAGAGGACTCCGTGGTTTGGCCCCTTTCCTCCTCGGGGCGCTTTTCTGTCAAATCGGCTTACTCTAAGCTTATCTCTGGTGGGCGTTCGGTAAAGTTTAAAGATATTTGGTCAGCTCGAATCCCCCCTAAGATCAAAATCTTTCTCTGGCAAGCTGTTCGCCGGAAGCTTCCGGCGCCTGATCAAATTAAGAAAAGGAATGGGCCGGGATCCGATAGATGTGTTTTGTGTGGAGCTATTGAGAACACTGAGCATATCTTCTTTCATTGCTCCTTAGCGAAACTTATGTGGTGTTGCATCAGACTCTGGTTGCATGTTAACTGGTCTCCCTCCTCCTTTGAAGACATGAGGCAGTATACTAATTCCTTATCCGGGCAGTCTAAAAGGGTCTTCTTAGTTGGCTGGGCTGCGATAGGGTGGTCGCTGTGGACAACTAGGAACAAGTTCTCGATTGAGCGTATCTTTCCGGCTAACCCTGTCAATTGTTTATTTAAAGCCAATGCTTTTTTGCAGCAGTGGAGATTATTGACTAAGGAAGGGCACCTACAGGCTTTCGACGACATGCTATCCAAGATGAAATCTACGGCGTCTTCCCTTCTTCGGCGTTCTTCAAGAACGGCTTCCTGACCTCCCTGTTGGTGTTTTCTGGTGTTTTACTGGCCTGCGTGCCATGTGAGGCTGGTGGCCTTGTATTGATACTTATGTTCCCTGGCCGCTAAACTTGTTTGGGTTTTGGTTCTGGTGGTGTAACTCTGCCTGGTGGCTTTATTTATAAAGTCGGGCTCCTGCCTTTTCTCTAAAAAATGTGCTTACTTCTATCATGATGCACTGGATTCTTACATAGAGCAATCGTGGACTTGTTGTCAACATAGAGCACCACTCCTTCCGGTTCCTTGTCAGTGAGGTCACCGAGTAGCCTTTCTAGCCACACACCTTGACCCGCCGCGGTTGCAGCTGCAATATACTCCGCTTCACAGGATGATAATGCGACCACCTTCTGCTTTTGTGATAGCCAACTCACTATGCTTCTTCCCAAGAAATATGCCATGCCCGAGGTACTTTTACGGTCGTCAATATCTCCTGCCAAGTCGCTATCACTGTAGCCAAGTAGCTCCACTATCTCCTTCCGCTTCTCTCTCAAATAGACACAACCGAAGTTAGTTGTCCCTTTGATGTACCTGAGTATTTGTTTCACAGCTGCCCAATGTTCTGTCGTGGGTACTTCCATGAAGCGACTCACTACGCCAACGGAATAGGCCAAGTCTGGTCGTGTATTCACAAGATACCTTAGGCTTCCGACCACACTTCTATAGTCCGTTGCATCAACCGCGGGTGCTTGGCTCCTCTTGCTAAGTTTAAGTCGAGGCTCCATTGGAACATGACTTGGATTGCAGTCCTCCATGCTACAGCTTTCAAGAATCTTCTTTGCATATGCCTCCTGGCATAACGTGATTCCTTCCGGCTTTTGCTGTACCTCGATCCCGAGATAGTAAGTCAAGAGCCCTAGATCACTCATCTTGAAAAGCTCCTTCATCTGTAGCTTGAATTTAGCAATCTCCTCCTCATTTGCTCCAGTTATCAAGAGATCATCAACATAGATGCCCACTAGGAGACGATCCTTGCCTTTACCTCGCTTGTACATAGCATGCTCCAGTGGACTTTTCTCAAAACCAAGAGAAACTAGTGTACGATCAAGCTTGATGTTCCACGCCCGAGGAGCTTGGCATAGCCCGTACAATGCCTTGTGTAGTTTCAACACCTTGTGCTCCTCTCCCTTTTTGATGTAACCCGATGGTTGCTTCACATACACTTCTTCTTTTAACTCCCCGTTCAAAAAAGCGGATTTTACATCCATGTGATGTAGCCTCCAAGATTCTTGAGCCGCGAGAGTTATAACTAGCCTCACCGATTCCATTCTTGTGACAGGAGCGAACACTTCCTCGAAGTCTACACCTTGCTTTTGCACGTATCCTTTGGCTACGAGCCTTGCCTTATGCTTCACCAAATTTCCTTCGGCATCTTTCTTGACCTTGTACACCCACTTGAGCCCTATGATTTTATGGTCGTTGGGTGGATCCACGAGCTCCCATGTATTGTTGTATCGGATCGATCCCAACTCCTCATCCATAGCACGACGCCAACACTCCTCCGTATTTGCATCTTCAAATTTCGTCGGTTCCTCGACGCTAAGCAGACACTGTCGTCCTCTTCTTTTTATTTTCACTGGATTTTTCTTCGGATATAAATCCACCACTGGCTGAAGACGGACTGGTGTCGGCGGACGTTCCCTTGTCTTCTGTTTAGTCGAAGACGAGGAATTTTCATCCGGAGTTGCCAAACTCTCAATTTCTGGCGAATCATGTTCCTCCGAACTGGCTGCATCTCCATCATATGAACAATCCAAAACATGTGTATCATCTTCACGTACATGGCCTTCACGTACGAGGACTTCATGTGCTCGTGGTGCAGCACGTGAGCTGCTTTGCTGCATGCTGGAAACACCTCCATCCGACAGGCTTTTGCATGTGCTGGCCGGTGCTGTGCCACGTGAGCCACGAGCTGGTGTGGCCTGCTCTGGCCCTCCTGATGGGACAACGCCATCAGGGTGAGCGCTGCTGCCGGGCGTGCCCTCGGACACGTCGGCTGTTGCAGCTTCTGGCGCGTGTCTCTTCGCGTCCTTTTTCTCTGCTGCGCCGCTCGCACTACTCGTCGCGGCACTCGACGTCTTCGGTTGATCACCAATGTCTGCATGCTCATAATCATCATAAACAACGAAGGAAAATTTGATTTTCTAGTAACGGAAGGTTATGACGGACAAGGAGATCGTGGAATCGTCTGGAGCGGCTAAAGTGAGTGAATTGCAAAAAACATCGACACTTCAGTCAAGGTTTGTAGGAACCACACATTTATGGAATTGTGCCAAAAAGCACTAATTTTTTTCATAACTTTTTGCAAAAAACACTAGTTGACGGCTTACATCGTTTTGAGCATGATTATGACATGCAGGTCCCGCAAATGATGATGTGGCATAACGGTTCAGGATAGACACCGTTAGGTGAGGGTTTTTCTAGATTTATAAAATATACCCTGTAATTTTACAAAGACCCCCTTGATCAAAAATCAAAAAAGCAATCGGCTCCTAGATTTGTCTCACCGTTGACTCATGTCGCCTGGGCCGATGGAGCTCGAGCTCGAGCCACCCGAGCAGCTCACCTGGAGCATGGCCGCCGGCGCCTCTGCTCACGCCCACACGCGGCCGGCGCGGCTTCTCTTGCTCGTTCCCATCCCCGCTGCTGCTCGCGCACGGCGTCGCAGCACGCGCCCATGCGCCCCATCCCCGCTGCTGCTCGCTCATGGCGTCGTGGCACGCGCCCACACGCGGCCGGGGCGACTGCTGCTGCTCGTTCCCATCCCGCCTGCTGCTTGCGGCCCGAGCTGGTGCTCTCGCCCACGCACGGCCAGCGCGGCGCTGCCCGTGCGTGACCGGCGCGGCTGCTGCTTGTGCCCGTCGCGGCCGGCGTCGCTGCTGCCCGTGCCGCCGTGCGCAACTCGGCCTCCACCACTCGCCACTCGGAGCTCCGAGCTGACCAGCAGCATGCCCGCATGGCCGGGGCCGCCGCATCTCGCGCCCGTCACGGCCGGCGCCGCTGCTGCCCGTGCGCAACTCGGCCTCCACCACTCGGAGCTCCGAGCTAACCAGCAGCATGCCCGCATGGCCGGGGCCATCGCATCTCGCGCCCGTCACGGCCGGCGCTGCTGCTGCGCGTGCGCACGTCGGCCTCCACCGCTCCGAGCTGACCCGACGGCCTCGGCCCGCACGCCGGCGCGCTCGTGCTTCACCGGCTCGGACATCAGTCAACGGCGGCGGCGGCTGGCGGCGGCGCAGCTTGCGAGGCCGGGAGGAAGGGGACAGCAGTGTTGGGAGGGGTGGCTGGCTGTTTTGTTTTTTAAGGAGGAGTTTTTTGCAAAAAAAAACGTACAACGACGTCCGTCTCGAACCGTTACGCCACGTCAACAAAAATGGGCTCCACCTGTCATAATCGTCATTAAATGGGCTAAAGCAGTCAACTAGTGTTTTTTGCAAAAAATTATGAAAAAAATTAGTGCTTTTTGGCACAATTCCGTAAATGTGTGGTTCCTGCAAACCTTGCCTGAAGTGTCGATGTTTTTTGCAATTCACTCGGCTAAAGTACTTGCCATAGCCGGTACGTCATACCCACGGTTTGATCGCGAGAACTTCGGGGTCTGGAAGGCCTTCATGGAGTGTGGTCTCCGCGCCAACGAGCTATGGGAGATGGTCGATCCAGGAGGCGATGCGTTCAAAAAAGAGGGAGCCGAGCACCGAAAGGATCGGCAGGCGGCGTCAGCGATTTACTCGGTGATGCCGATGGATGTCCTCCAACACCTAATCGCCAAAGAAACGGCGTTGGATACTTTGAAGCTCATGTTCGAGGGACACACCCGCGCCAAGCAAGCCAATCTCCAAACTCTGCTAAGGAACTACGAGACTTTGGTCATGGGAGACAATGAGTCCGTCGATGCGTTCGCTTCACGGGTGGCTACTCTCGTCAATCGGATCCGCACGCTTGGAGAAAACCTCACGGAGACCTCGGTTGTCCGACGGTTCTTGCGAGCGGCCCCTCCTCGGTACCTGCAAATTGTCACAGCGATCGAGCAGTGCATCGATCTCGAGACTCTCTCCATCGACGATCTCGTCGGACGCTACAAGGCTCACGACGAGCGTATGCGGTACAGTCTCGGGGATAGGAGGAACGATGAGAATGTCATGCTCACACGGGCTCAGTGGCTGGCGCTGGACTCAAGGAGAGGAGGCGAGGGCTCTAGCAGCAATACTCGCCAAGATCGTGCGCCAAAAGAACAAAGTAAGAAGAACGCCAGCGACGGCGCTCTGAAGAAGAAGAAGTTCGACAAGCGCAAGATCAAGTGTCACAACTGTGGCATCATGGGGCACTTCAAGTCGGAGTGCAAGAAACTACCGAAGGAGAAAGCTCTCATGGCCAAAGGAGGCGATGATGGAGACATGATGCTCATGGTCGAAGTATGCGAGCTAATGGATGAGGATAGTCCAGCTCCAAAGGTGCCGGCTACAGAGGTTGTCACGCTCATAGAGGAGGCAGTTTATCTTCACGATAAGAAGAGGATGAACACGTCGAGGCACGTGTGGTACCTCGACACGGGCGTTAGCAACCACATGACCGGCGACAAGGACCAGTTTTCTGAGCTCAGTGTTTCGGTGGGAGGCACGGTTCGTTTCGGTGACGGACGGACCGTTGACATCGCAGGGCGAGGTACTGTCCTGTTTGAGTTGAAGAATGGCGGTCACAAGGTACTCACAGATGTGTACTATATTCCCAAGCTAAAGAGTAGCATCATAAGTCTTGGCCATCTCGAGGAGCGTGGTTGCAAGATTGTGCTCGAAGATGGCTTTCTATGGGGGTATGATCGTCGAAGGATGTTGATTATGAAGGTGCAGAGGTCACCGAACAGGCTCTACGTCCTCAACTTGGATCGTGTGGATCCGGTATGTCTCCTGTCGAGCATGGACGACTCGGCATGGAAGTGGCATGCGCGCTACGGTCATCTAAATTTCCAGGCTCTTCGGCAACTTGGACAAAAGGAGATGGTACGTGGTCTACCGTGCATCAATCATGTCGACCAAGTGTGCGTAAATACGACTCGGATGATTGTACCAAGTCCGTGCTGGACTGGTCCACCTAGGCGTGGTTGATTCCAACACATAGGAGTGAGTAAGGACCACGTACGGATCCAAGCGGTTGCTCTGAAGATGACCTGCAAGAAAGTTAAAGTGCGTTGTCGGTTAAAAATCATATCATTTCTACAGTTCCATGTAGTCCATAAAAGCGCACATATTCCAATCCGAATACGAGCCGCAGTAGTCTGTTTAACCCCAGCTAACCATGTCCCAAACAACGACGCAATGTCGACTGGAGGATTAATGTTGAAGGCCATATGAATCGTTCTCCAAAGCAACTTGGCTAGTGGGCATTCAAGGAATAAATGTTGTATTGTTTCATCATGATCACAAAACAGCACCGCGAACTATACCTACCCATCGCCTCTTGATTAAGTTTTACTTAGTGAGTATCACTCGCTTGTGAACGAACCACATAAAGATTTTAATTCGCAAAGGAACTTTAACCCTCTAAATATGCAACGATCTTGAGATTGGGCCAGAATTAATCAAATCTATATAGAACAATTTCACCGTAAAAATCTCATTTTTGGCTAATTTCAATTGTGTCAAACCCGGCTGCATGAAGAGTTGAACATCTATCAATCTCTGAACCAAATGCATCCAGGCAATCCAACTCTCACCAACTAACGCACGTCTGAACAGAATATTCAAGGGAGTTGCTTGGAAAACTATGCCTACGTAATCCTCCTTATGTTGCACAATGTTATAAAGGGTGGGATATTGGACGGCCAGTGGCGTCTCTCCTAACTACGTATCCTTCCAAAATCTTGTTGACATCCCATTGCCAACCAAGAATTTGACCGTACGAAAGAACAAGTCCTTCATTCTCATAAGTTCCTTCCAGAATGGCGAGTCCGTTGGTCTCATGGTAACCTGGGCAAGCGTTTTCGACTGTAAATATTTATTGCGCGGAATTTGTGCCCACATACCCTCTGGCTATGTCTCTAACCTGTAGAGTCATTTTCTCATAAAATATTTATTCTTAATTTCTAAGTTCTCAATCCCGACACCCCCTTGGTCTTTTGGTCGGCAAAGGATATCCCATCACGCGAGACGGTATTTCCTCTTGGCCTCATCAGACTGCCAGAAGAAACGAGATCTAAAGAAATCAAGTCGCTTCCGGACCCCTTTCGGAATTTCAAAGACCGAAAGTAGGAACATCGGCATACTAGTCAGTACCGAGTTAATCAGCACTAGCCGACCTCCATATGTCATGAGCTTGCCCTTCCAGCAGCTAAGTTTTTTTTCAATTTGATCTTTGATACACTTGCATTCTTTATTGGATAACTTACGATGATGAATCGGTATACCCAAATAACTGAATGGTAAAGCACCTAATTCACATCCGAACGATTATCTATAAGTGTTTTGCTCGTCTTTGGCCTTCCCAAAGCAAAACAACTCGCTCTTGCGAAAGTTTATCTTTAAGCCAGGCAATTGTTCGAAGAGACATAAAATAAGTTTCATATTACGTGCCTTAGCCATATCATGTTCCATGAATAAGATAGTGTCGCCAGCATACTGTAAAATGGATACTCCTCCATCAACTAGATGAGGAACTAACCCCTCCACATGACCATGCTGCTTGGCCCTGCCAATAAGAATGACCAACATATCGGCCACTATATTAAACAAGAGAGGAGATATGGAATCCCCTTGTCTCAACCCCTTGTGTGTCTGAAAATAATGACCGATATAATCATTAACCTTGATTCCGACACTACCCTTCTGGACTTGGGTACCCACTTGGTTCCGCCAGGCCTCAGTAAATCCTTTCATGCGCATTGCCTGCTGAAGGAAAGGCCACTTAACTTTATCATACGCCTTCTCAAAATCTACTTTACAAATTCAGATTTTTCTTTGAACACATAAGAACATCATCTTGTTGGAGATAAGTTATCATACCAGCAAGATGCATGTCTAGGCTTCCACCCTTCAAGTACTCAAAGCAGAGAACTCTATATATATGGTTACCAAACACTTTCTCACCGTTATGCTCAACATATTTTTTCTTTATTTCATAACTATAACCGAGTAATTGCACAATATTCGGATGCTTAACCCTCAAAAGGTTACTAACTTCATTGATATATTGTTGGTCATCGAGTCCTTGCACCGTATCAACATGCAGCAATTTCACAGCAATCTCTCTCCCATAGTAATCGCCCTGCTTGACATAAGTATTGTACATGAATTTTTTGTTTGTAACTACAACATTTATTGCCAGTTCTGTACATTTTTTGGAAAACCAGATATAAAGTATCAAGCCATACCTTGTAAACGTTTCCATACCCACCCGTTCCAAGAATTGAGTGTGCTGAGAAATCGTTCGTAGTCTCTTCTAAGATATGTAATGGTATATACTTTTCTTTGGTCATGTTATATCAGCAAGCTCGAACCTTCTGTACATACACGACAGAAAATACTTTTTGTAACGATGACAAAGAAAACAAAATTAACACAACATGGTCCAGGTGAGATCAGGTTCGGGCGGCGGGGTATACCGGCCAACGCCATCTAACTCCTTTGCCGCAAGTCCCTTGCTTCTCCTCTTCGGCAAGATGATGGCGGCAAGCTGGGAAAGGCCTCTATGCAACCGTAGCTAGGTTTACATCTAGCTGCTTTTGTTCTACGGGCCTCTTGTTGTACAGAATGGAACTCCCGGAACAACTCCCCTACTTCAAGAAATTTCCCCTGAGGCTGCTGGGATCGATCCTCTTAAGGTTGTTGCTTCCTTAGTGGAGTCGGCCGTGATGGTGTTTTTCTTCGACTTTTGTCAAGTTATTTGGTGACTACGCTAGCATAACGTAATTCATGGACATGCCAACTTCACAGAAGTCGAGGTTTACCTAGATGACAGAAGTTGTTTAAATCATGTAGTAAATAAAAACGTATGAACATGTCATAGAAGTTGTTTGGTTCCACCATAGGGAAAGGCCGGAATTTCTTCCATGATTAGCTCTGCTTGACGTACTTGTCACAAAAGTAATAGAAAATGTCCATGATGTTAGACTCAACTAAAAGTCCGTTGAACGAACATGTAAAATAGTCCATTCTGACAATTCATATGGTTCTCAATCCTACAAATGGACAAAGCTTTATAGCTCACCAAAAAAGGCTTTCGCCCCGCTTTATAAATAAAGCAAACCGTCAGAGAGCGCACATACACGGACTTAGTCCACACGCACACACCCAAGCCTCACATAAAAGTACAAAGGTTCTGCTGAGGGCACAACTCAACAAGCCCACAAAAAAGAAAAAGAAAATAAGGCAGCCGCCAAAGGGCGAGGAAGGTGCCTAATCAGGCTCTGGTGGAGGCGGCGGGGGCGGCGGCGACAGGCGAACGGCCATCGATCGGAGGTCGGCGATGAAGGCGGAGATGGCGTCACGGTCCTGGGGGCGGCTAAGCGGCTACCAAAGCTGCAAGAAACCAGAGAATTTGAAGATTGCGTCAGTAGCTCGTCGAAGAGGGGTGCGCTGGATCACAAGCTTATTGCGGACCGTCCAGAGGGTCCAGGCTAGGACCCCAATCTCAAGCCACCTAATGTGGCGAGACGACAAGGGGGAGTTCTGGAGTTCGGCAAATAAGTCGGGGAAGTTGGTATGGCACTAATCTCCACCAACCACTTCACGAAAGCAGCTCCAAACGAACTGAGCGGACACGCGGGAGAAGAAGATGTGATTCGAGTCTTCGGGGACACCGCAGAGGGGGTAGATGCCCGAGCCCGGGCCATTCCGTTTGCGGACCTCAACCCCAGACGGAACCCAACCGTGAATCCATTGCGACATGAAGATCCGGATTTTCAGAGGTAGGCGGATGGACCACACTATCGAGAGGGGGCGGAGGAGGGGGGCGATGGCCAGGTAGAGGGACTTGGTGGAGAACATGCCAGAGGGCTCCAGGCGCCAACGTACCTGGTCAGGCCCACCGTCCACCCTAGGCTCGTGCAGGGCAACGCAATCCAGCATCTCGCGCCAAGCAGCAGATTTTAGAGGCCCAAATGGCCTCCGGAAGGTGAGACGCCCTAAGTCAATAAGGGCCCTCTCGATAGAGATCACAGGGTCAACGGAAATGGAGAATTGGCCGGAAAGCGCGCCGCGAAAGGAGCGTCACCAGCCCACTGATCAAACCAGAACAAAGTCGCCGCTCCGGAGCCAACCGAGATGGAAGTCTCGATGCGGAGAACCGGAAGGAGCTGGATGACCGACTGCCAGAACTGGAAGCCGCCAGTTTGCTGGCAGAAGGCGAGGGGCTGTTTGCGCAAATATTGTTCCGGATGATGTCGAGCCAAAGACCGCCCATGCCTTGCGAGATGCGCCAAAGCCAACGGGAAAGAAGGCCGGAGCCGCCTGCTCCCTAGGCTTGCAAATGTGCGGCCAACTGACCATCTGATACTTCTGCTTGTCATTCTCGCCAGCACAGTAGAAGCGAGACTGGACTTTGGCAATCTCCTTGTGCAGAGTCTCGTGGAGGCTGTAGAAGCTCATAAGAAACAGGAGGAGGCTGGAGAGGGAAGAGTTGATGAGAATAGTCCTGGCTGCCTTAGATAGCCATCTCCCCTGCCAAGGCTCAATGCGCGTTTGAAGCTTGGCCACGGTCGGGCGCAAGTCCGCGACGGTGAACTGGGAGTCACTAATGGGCCTACCCAAGTAGGTCGTGGGGAAGGAGCCCAGGCGGCAGTTAAGCCGGTTGGCAATGGTGAGGCATTCCTCAGGAGGGTAGCCCATCACCATAACATCAATCTTGTCGAAATTAATCTTGAGGCCAGACATTTCTTGGAACAGAGGAGGAGGAACTTGAGGTTGGAGATGTCCACCTTAGAGCCTTCCACCATGATGATGGTGTTGTCCGCATACTGAAGGAGGGAAATCCCGGACCCTCCGGCGAGATGGGGGGTGATCCCACGAATATGGCCAGCCGCCTTCGCCTTATCCATGATGGCGGCAAGAACGTCGACGACCATGTTGAACAGGAACGGGGAGAAGGGGTCGCCTTGTATAACCCCACATAAGGTGGGGAAGAAAGGGCCGATCTCGTCGTTAATGTTAACAGCCGTTCGACCGCAGGAGACCATCTGCATAACTCTGGTGATCCAGCGGTCGTCAAAGCCCTTCCGGAGTAACACTTCCCGAAGGAAGGACCAACTAACAGTATCATAGGCCTTATGGAAATCGATCTTCAAGAAGACCGCCTTGAGGTGTTTGACGCAGACCTCATGGAGTACTTCTTGGAGGACAAAGACCCCATCCAGTATATACCGGCCCCGGATGAAGGCGGACTGGTTGGGGTGAGTAATGTGATCTGCAAGAAGGGTCACCCTATTGGCGTACCCTTTTGCAAGAATCCGGAAAATCATGTTGATGACCGTGATCGGGCGAAACTAGCGAATGTCAGACGCGCCAGACACCTTGGGGATGAGGGAGATTATCCCAAAGTTAAGGCGACCGAGGTCAATGGACCCAACGTAGAACTCTTTGAAGATGGCCATGACCTCCGTAATCACGTTCCAGAAGGTCTGGAAGAACTTCACCGGGAGGCCATCGAGACCCGGCGCCAAGGTGGGATTCATGCCCCTAATGGCAGCCCAAACCTCGCTTTCGGAGAAGGGGGCCGTAAGGGCCACGTTCTCCATGTCAGAAACCAGCTGAGGGCCAGACCAACAGTCAGAAGCTAGGGAGAGGCCGCTCCTAGGAGCGATAGAGAACAGAAACCTATAGAACCCATCAACGTGGGTCCGGATGTCGCGCGGGTCTTGAAGGAGGGTGGCACCGTCCCACAAGAAGGGGATGGTGTTGTGATGGCGGCGGCCATTCGCGATCGCCTGAAAGTAAGCCGTGTTCGCGTCTCCCTTCAAAACCCACTTCTGGGCACCACGGATGCGCCAGTAGGCTTCTTCATCCGTGTAGATAATGGAGAGCTGATCTTCCAAGTCATAGCGGGAAAGCCACTCATCGGGAGATAGCCCCACCGCATCCGCATGCAAGTCGAGCGCCTGAATGGCAGCTAACAGGGCCTTCTTACGCTCGCGGAGGTCACGCCCCAAGTTCGCGCCCCATCCCTTCATGAACTGTCAGCCATGCTTGGCGCAGAAGTGCCACGAATCAATGGCCGAGGGGGGACGGGGTTGAGGGTGAGCGCGGGCCTCCACCCAACGCGCGCCGACGGCCTCCATGAACCCGGTTTGGGAAATCCAGAAGGTCTCAAACCGGAATCTCGGGGTGATCGGCGGGCGCTCATCGGTAGAGGATAGAAGGAGCGGGACATGGTTAGAGCCAATCCGGGTGATGGCGCGAAGGGAAGCGAGGGGACAACGGAGGTCCCAATCCGGGGAAACTAGGACCCTGTCCAGGACGGACTGGGTCGGGGAAGCCTGCCGATTGGTCCAGGTGAACCTGGCACCAATCCTATCAATCTCACGGAGGCCGGGATCGGCAATAAAGTCATTGAACATTTGCATCTGGGCAAAGTTCACATTAGCATTGCTCTTGTCCTCCACCGCACGGAGGAGGTTAATATCACCTCCTACCACCACCGGGAGGGAGGCTGCAGAAGTCTTCCGGTGGAGCTCCTCGAGGAAGGCGGCAGACCTATGGTCAGCCGGCCCATAGACTATGATGGCCTCCCACTTGAAGTTGAGGGCTCGCTCGAATAGCTCCATGCTCACAAAGAATTCCCCCTGATCCATGCTGCCCACCTCAAAGGTGGCATCCTTAACGCCTAAAAGGATGCCCCCCGAGTGGCCGGCGCTCCCACTAGAAGTGAGCCAATGCCACGCGAAGATGTGGGAGCTCAGACGGTCAAGCTCAGGGAGGAAGAATTCAGAGTGCATAGTTTCCTGGATGGCGACAATGTCAATGTGTTCATCACGCATGTACTCCACTAGCTAGCGGCATCGACCATCATGGCCGAAACCGCGGATGTTCCAGAAGAGGGCTCGCATTAAGGCACCATTGGGGGGCTGCTTGACCCCAAGACACGGGAGGCACTTCGGGCATGGAGGGCCGCGGTGCGGGAAGCTTTATAGCTAGGGGGGAATCAAAATAATAGAGTCTACTGAAATTCCTTTGAATCAAAGGAATTCCCAAGGGATTTATTTGGATGGAAGATGGCACTATGGATGACTGGTCCAAAGCATTCATAATTAAACATGATCAAGAGGTAGCATGTCCTCGAACTAATAGCAACCATACATGAGGGAGGAGAAGATATCTTTTTCCTGGAACAAGAGAAACCGTGATTGATTACTTGGAGAAGTCCTGCTGCTGCAGTGCTGCGAAGCGTAGTTCCCAGAGCCTGTGAAGAAGGGGATTTCTATCTCTTCTTCCTATGTTTACCATTTGCAACCATATGGAAGAATTGTGTATTGTCATCCCCTTGGACAACCTTAAGCACTTTAGCACGCAATGCCCACTTGAGCTCCTCCTCTCTGAGGAGAGCTCGTAGGCCTTGCTCAACATCTGACTTGGATCTTTTCTCATTAACCGTAAGAAGAGTGCCTTCAGCTTTTAAATCTGGCGCCTCAACTAATTGAGTGAGACGTTCTTTTTCTTGTTTGTAAATCCCGCTCTCATTTCTGGCCCAACCTCGTAAAAATTGTCTGAGATGTCTAATTTTATTGGGCCATCTCTCAATACTAGTTCTTCCACTAACTGGCTTGGCCCATTCGCGTGCAATGATCTCCAAAAGCCTTCTTTCTCGAACCAACCTAGTTTGAAGGAGAACACATTTTTATTCGCAACATGGGTAGCCTCCCCCGAGTCTACTAGAAGTGGTGTGTGGTCTGAAATCGCTCTCTGCCTCGCATGAACCGACACCAAAGGGTACTTTTGTTCCCATTCCACACTAGCGAGTACCCTATCCAACTTTTCATAAGTCAGAGTGGGCAACGAATTGGCCCATGTAAATTGTCCACCGGTGAGCTCAGTTTCTCTCAAATTAAGACTTTCGATTATCATGTTAAACATCATAGACGAACGTCCATCAAAATTGTCATTATTCTTTCATCTCTCCTCCGAATTATATTAAAATGCCCCTGACTAGGATTGGCAGGGTTTCATCGCCACAGATCCTCACCCAATCGGCTAAAAAATCTGGTTTGAGTTCAGGTTGTGTTGCCCCATATACAGCTACAAGAAACCATCAGAAACCATCCAATTTTGATCTCACCCAAAACTTAACCGCAAAATCTCCCCGAAACACTTTAAGCACCTCAAGCGTTTCACACCGAACCCCTAGTAAAATCCCAACGGATCTTCCTCTAGGAGGTAGGATGTGCCAGTCAAAATCAATTCCTCCGGAGAGAGTTGCAAGGAACTGTGAGGTAAAGTTATCTCGTCGTGTTTCCAAAAGTGAAATAAAGTCTAACGATTGCTCCATCGTTGTCTCCGCCAAGAACCTTCGTTTAGACAAGTCAGCTAGACCTCTGCTATTCCAAAAGATTCCTTTCATAGGTCATCATGGAATTTTTTCTTAAGCTTAACTCTAGCACTTCTACGAACTGCCGAAGCAGGATAAATTTTCCGCTTCCAGGGTCGTTTGGGCTTCTCCCAATCACCCTTCGGGAATGTCGGATTGGCAGCGTAAGAGACTGTGCCCTCCATCATTAGAGACTCTACGGTGTCTGTAGTCTCCGACCCCTCCTCATCTTTGGCCTCCGCACTAGGAAAAAGATTGTTACATATATTTTCGAGGGCAACCATTCCTAAATTTTTCATGTCATTGTCATTCATGGGTTTGACAGATGCAAGATTGCGAATTATTTCTGAAGCCTTCTCCGCTTCTAAGTCTAAAAGATCGTTTACGGATTTCACAACCTCGTTCTCATTTGACCCCAAAGATATACCTAAGTCGTTTGCCTTATCAACTATTTCATGCTCTGAGAAATGCAAAATTGAACAACTCTTATCAAATGACATACCTGTAGTTGCCTCAACATCACGAAGCATGGACGCCCTCCTGGCGCGCGCTAGCTGCAGGTCGTCAGCATCCGACTGTCCCTGGATCCGGTTGCTGACATGCCTGCTAGCCGTCACCGGATCCGCGATCCCACCGAAAGCGATAAGCTCCTCCGCCGTCCTCTCGCGAGGCTTATGCACCCGACTCCCACACCCTTCCCCTAGCGTCGGTGAAGAAGGGTAGGGCATGGTCGAGCGGGTATCGCTCACAGTAGCCAAGGGGGAAGGAGACCGTGGAGCCACCTGCTCGATAGTCCCACTCCGCCCTCACCATCACAGCGGCGTGGCCCCTATCCGTGCTGCTCGGTGGAGTCCCGCGAAGAGGGTAAGTCACGGGCCTCCGGCCCGCACCTCTCCCTAGATCGCTGGGGATCACCGGATGAGAAAGAGCACTGCAGACCTCCTGTTCGGGCGCCTCTCCCGAGAGGATCGAGCCCGACGCGTGTGGGCGGGCGCTACGGACCTCCTACCCATGCCCCCCACTCGCGGTCAGCCTGCTAGGGCCCACCGAACCACCGTTCATGGATATCATCGGGGCCCTGAAACCCACCGTGACTGTGCCACTGTCAGATAGTGTTTGTCGTGTCACCTGTGCTGCCGGCTGTGGGGTACCCAACACCTCTCTCGGCGTGAATGTCAGTCTGGAGTCAAGGACCGTCGGCGGCTCACAGTCAGGGACCATCACCGGTGGTAACTCAAGTTCCGCCGAATTGTCCGCCTCTACTCTGCTTCTCCATAACCGACTAGGTGTCGACCTCGCTCCAAACGAACCAAACCGAAGTGTGTTTATCGGAGTTGCGGACGGTGGCGCCTCCTTGGCAGACATATCTTCCTTATCCGGTTGCGCATTTGGCCCCTTAGCCGACTCCCATGGTGTATTCTCGGGCCCCTTATCCTGATTCCCGGGGGCTCCATCCCCCTCAGTTGTGTCCTTATCCTGAATCTCATCCCCATCCTGGGAAGTCGGAGTGTCCTCAATCTCGATCTCTAAAACGTAAGTGACTCTAGCATGTGTCCATCTAACTATGTCCGGCACGAACTCAATGTTCACAACACTGACAAGCAACCTCGCGGCTCCCTGTGCACGAGTGAAAGGCATGTCCACCTTTTCTGTCTTGCCAATCATAGATCCCAAGCTCCAGGCAATCATAAAGTGATTAATCAGTTTGGGTGGTGCGCCATAGAACCGTACCCAGACCTTTTCTAAAGGTGTACCCTCTGGTTCTTGCTGCTTCCACTCATCGAATGCAATGATAATGTTGGTACTCGGAACTCTGCACAGACCCCACTTAAGAATATGCAATTGATCCTCTTTAGTGGGGAAATCCACCTTGTAAGCCTGGTCCTCCAGCTTGTCAAGATGCCACTGATAATTACCCGGTACCAGCTCACTCAACTGCCTCACAATCTGAGCATCGGTCATCTGCCCATTAGTAACCCGAACCACTGCTGGGGAAAGAACTCTCGACCAACTGAGGCAAAGGGGCCACCTCCGGTGTCTCAAAGAACATCAACTCCTTGCAGCACACCCCGAAAATGTTAACTCCAGGCTTAGGACCGGACAAGAGTGGGCAGTCACCGGTCACATGCTGCGATCTGAGGCAATAGTCACAAAGTTCATTAGTACATTGTGCTACAAAGTGTCCCGGTTCGCCACATCTATAGCAAGGCAATTTCTTCTTCTTAATTGCCCACTTCGAAAGCTTTTCTCCCACTACTTTGTCCGATCCTTTGTCCGCCCCACCATCACTAGTCTTAGCGACTCCAGAAGCCGCTGGAATAGTCACCTCTGCCAGGGCCCTGACCGTGTCCACCGCCACCTCTGGCAAAGTAGATGTGACCACCGGCGCCGCACCTGCTGTGTGACACTGGGATGACTTGGACAGATATGGAAGAAGTTGTACGGTGCCATTGCCACCAGATGCCACAGGATAACTGTAATGAGAAGCTTGCAGTCCTATTCCATGGTGAACAGGAAGGTGGCGAGCCAAATCAGGCGACAGGTCTGAATTGGCAAAGTTTAGATCTTTAGCAATCCTGGCTATGACTTCACGAACCACATGATGCATTGTGTAGCTCTCGATCTTGCCTGCATCACTGATTTCACCAGGATTAATAAGTCCCCAGGAGACGAGGGCATCAAAACAGCGATCAGCTTCATCTTCCGGGCGATTCTCTCTTGTAGATATGAGGCCTTCAGCTGTTCTCCTAATGCAGTTATTCTCCGGGGAGATAGCTAGGTACAACAAGCAGCTCCTGTACTTGGTTGGCAAGTCATTGTACGAGAATCTTACCATTTGCTTTGCAGCTCCCTTGTATGACCCACAATCGGATAATTTTTTCACAAAGTTGCCTAGCTGTGTCCTACTCCTGTTTGGATTGACATGCAGAAGATGTAGGAAGATTTCCATTGCGAAGACCTCAGGGTAACATGCTCCTAAGATACGCCCTACATTCTCCATAGTGTTATTATCAGATCCACCAGTAAGCTCCCTTGCTTTATCGTAGAAAACAAAAAAACAACTTTGTGGTTTCAATATCTTGTACGGAGACGATGAATTTGCTACATCATCTGACCATGTCGTGATGACTATAGCGCTACCAGGAGAGCAATCATAGCTACTATGAGATAAAGCAGATCGTATGTTATCCCATGGTAGTCTCTCTGGCACATTGTCAAGAACAATCAAGATACATTTACCTTTCAGATAGTCCAGAGGTTTCTTGGCGAGTTCCATGGCCTCATCACCCACTGTCGTTTCCGAACTTTGCTCCGTATCAGTCCTCACTGTGTTTTCTTCGCCATCTGGAATTGGAAGGGGTTCTACTTTTACAAGTATTTCCTGCAATATATGGTGTAGATTACAGCTCCTTCCGACGCGTATCCAGGCCTTGCAATCAAATGAGGCCACCAAGGAGGGATGTTGGTACACTTCTTGTGCAAAACGGACTGCTAAGTCTTCTTCTTCCTTTGGATTGTGTGAATTCCATAGGATAGGGATGATCCTCGGCTGTGGTTCATGATCTCCAACAGCAACAGGTGCTTCCTTCAACCACTCGATCATCTCATTGATGCTTTTTCTTACAAGAATATTCACATCATCTGGCGGTTCAACGTCTGTTGCAGATAGAGCGCGTCTATGAACGTCTGTTTGCATTAAGTATCCAGATAATACCTGTTTGTTGGGAATACCAGGTTCTGTCTTATTCAGGGTATCCAGGATATCTGCTATACTGGGTCTATTGTTTCTTTCAAAATCCACACAATGCATTGCTAATTCGATGCATGTCTTCACCTGATGTAATTCCTTGGATATGTACTTTGATGTGGCTTCAATCATAGTATTCCACTTGGTAAGTACCTGTGAAACCGGAATATAGAGATAGAATTTGAGATGGGCACTATAAAAGTATGATTTGCGGTACTTGTTCAAAAGTTATTCTTCTCGAAATAGGCTTTCGTCCAGCTTTATAAATAAAGCAACCATCTCGTTCATACAACAAAGTCCAATTGCAGGAAATAAATATTCTTATGGGGCCTCAGCTCAAGCATGCCCTAGGAAATTGTAAAAGAAATAAGAAAAAAAAGGACCACGAAGTGGTCGAAGTATCAAGAGGCCTGCAGCGAGACTAGTGGGCGAGCGGCAACAGTCTTCCCATCTATCATAAGGCCCATGCTCAATATATTCTATGCAGGGGAGAAGTTCTGCTACATCCTAAGTGAAAAGTGACACATGTGCTCTGATATTTATAACCTTGATTCTTGTTCAAAAGTACTCCATCCGTTCACTATTGTAAGATGTTATCACTCTTTTTCTAAATCGGATGTATATAAACGTGCTTTAATGGGTTTGTTCACTCGTTTGAGTGTATGTAGTTCATATTGAAATATCCAAAACATATTATATTAGTGAACAGAGGGAGTATCACCTATGACTTCCCAAACAACTAATTTAGCTAGAGAATACTAGATGTCTAAGAAAAGATCTTTTTAATCAAACAAAAACTTGAGAAAGAAGATATTTACTATTGGGATGTGTGTTTATCATCTGTCTCATGAAGCAAGCTTTGATGTGTGCATTTTTTTTGAATCTCTGCATGTGCATTTTCGGTACTTGGACCAGTAGTTTACAAAATTAATTACACTATAATTTTCAAGCAGATTAATTACAGTAATTGGACTCTCAGTTGTTTATCTTGATGACTAACAGTTCCATATAGGCTCCTTATACATATAGTGGATATCCGGTGATGGTAGTTATGGGACCGGTGGACCTTACATTTTCCCTTTCTAACAGCAAAAAGATACTAGGATTGATGCTGGCGTTCGGGATGAAGCCTGTTTTAGACTGATTTACCGAACGAAAACAAAACGTGACGTGTCGGACCTCAGTTGCTATGAGATTCGTGCCTGTAATCAATGGCACAGAGATTCTAAATTACGGGTCTTTCAGTAGTTATAGATTCCGAAATTTATTTGTAAAAAGTTATATCGTTGTGAAAAAAACAGCAAATTCGAGAATTGTGAAGGGGCGATCCGACGCCATCCTCTTCTCATCGTCGATATTTGTATAGCCGTCGCCATTTGAAGTAGCCAATTAACGAACGAAAAAGAGTTTCTCCGTTTATATTGTAAAACAACCATCACATACATCGAAGCAACCGATACAAACGGACGCTGCATATATCCAAGACAAGATACACGAATACCGGGCATGGACACACAACCTCAACGAGTACCAAACACCTATAAAATGTGCAAAAAAAGAATCACTTAGTGCCCGACGGAGACCACTGAAACCTCATTTAAAATTGAGATTTATCGTCTTAGGAATGTGTTGTTTCATCTTGGATCTGCACTTAGGTTGGGATATGTCAAAAATTTGTGCCTTGGTCAGTTGGTCAAAGTAGCAAAAAAATGGCTAGTTTAGAACTACAGGTCACGGAAACCTCATGCGACCCTCACTTTAAACTATTAGGTTATACTCTTGTCTCGAAACGTAAGTACTGATGGGATGGGTTGATGAGACAGTCGATCTATGTCGGTCTCGGTCTAAAATTCCGATCTTGAGATGGGGTGATCTCAGCATCGTTCATCTTATCGGACAATCCGTGGAGGGTTCGTCCAAGCCAGAGTAGGTCGAACATAATTATGTCGCTTTTGTTCAAATGATAATCATAGAGATTCAACTATGTAAATCAAACAACCAAATCAATTTAGTTTTGAGTTTTATTGTGTTAGGACCGCGTCGGAACACCACCGAGAGGGGAATGTCTAGGGGTCGCCGCCGC
>LT934120.1:4315082-4333934 GCA_900231445.1 Triticum turgidum subsp. durum | reverse complement strand
TTTTCTTCTGTTTTTTTTTATGTTTTTCTTCTGTTTGTTTTTTTCTTCTATTTTTCCTTTTTTCTTCTGTTTTTTTCTTCTGTTTTTTTCTTCCTTTTTCCTTCTTTCTTCTTCTTCCTTTTTCCTTTTAAAATCAGAAAAATAAAACTAATTCATTTTAAAATCTTAAAAATACAATTATATATCAAAAAAATCAGAAAAATAAAACTAATTCATTTTAAAACCCCTTGAAGGTTTGACAAAAGGTTTGATACAATAAATTATTACACATCATTTGTTCTCTTGTGTCCCTGCTTGCTTACGATTGTGCCGTATCCATGGAGCATCCTGATCATTTAACTTAATGCTTGGGTCGGTGTTCACTTTGAAGGGCGGAATTTCAGCAAACATATTATAATCTTCTGACATGTCTGTCTTGTCCTCCACTCCCACGATGTTTCTTTTCCCTGAAAGAACAATGTGGCGCTTTGGATCATCGCATGATGCACTGATCGTTTTCTTATCTTTCCGTTTCCTCGGTTTGCTACTCATGTCCTTCACATAGAAAACCTGAGCGACATCTTTCGCTAGGACGAATGGTTCGTCAAGGTAACCAAGATTGTTGAAATCCACCATTGTCATTCCGTATTGCTGGTCCACCTTTACCCCACCTCCTGTTAGCTTGAACCATTTGCACCAGAACAAAGGGACCTTAAAGGAGGGTCCATAGTCAAGTTCCCATATCTCCTCTATGTAACCATAATATGTGACCTTTTGCCCATTCTCGGTTGCTGCATCAAAGCGGACACCACTGTTTCGGTTGGTGCTCTTTTTATCTTGGGCGATCGTGTAAAATGTATTCCCATTTATCTCGTACCCTTGGAAAGTCGTTATAGTCGAAGATGGTGTCTTGGCCAACATGTACAGCTGATCTACAACATCATTGTTATTCATTAAATGTTTTCTCAACCAACTGCCGAAAGTCTCCATGTGGGCCTTCCTAATCCAGGATTCAGGCTTCCCCGGGTTGTCCGAGCGTAAAATATTCTTGTGTTTCTCAAAGTACGGAGCCACCAAGCTGGAATTGGTCAGTACAGTGTGGTGTGCTTCAGTCAGAGAATGGCCGTCCATACATATCGTTGATTTCCTTCCGATCGTGCCTTTTCCACTTAGTCTCCCCTCGTGCCGCGATCGAGGAAGACCAATCGGCTTAAGGTCAGGAACAAAGTCAACACAAAAGTCAATTACCTCCTCATTTCCATAGCCCTTGGCGATGCTTCCTTCTGGCCTAGCACGGTTACGAACATATTTCTTTAATACTCCCATGAACCTCTCGAAGGGGAACATATTGTGTAGAAATACAGGACCGAGAACGAAAATCTCTTCGACTAGGTGAACCAGGAGGTGCGTCATAATATTGAAGAAGGATGGCGGGAACACCAACTCGAAACTGACAAGGCATTGGATCACATCGTTCTGTAACCGTGGTAGAACTTCTGGATTGATTACCTTCTGAGAGATTGCATTGAGGAATGCACATAGCTTCACAATGGCTACTCGAACATTTTCCGGCAGGAGCCCCCTCAAAGCAATCGGAAGCAATTGCGTCATAATCACGTGGCAGTCGTGAGACTTCAGGTTTTGGAACTTTTTCTCCGCCATGTTTATTATTCCCTTTATATTGGACGAGAATCCATGCCGGTCATCAGGGTCTTTCAAACGTTGCTGGTCCTGCCGTGCTTCCTTTGTATCATTTGTCTTCCCATACACGCCCAAGAAGCTTAGGAGGTTCACGCAAATATTCTTCGTAACGTGCATCACGTCGATTGCAGAGCGGACATCTAGGACTTTCCAATATTCTAGCTCCCAGAATATAGATTTCTTCTTCCACATGGCTGCGTGCCCGTCAGCTCCCTTCGGAACTGATTGTCCGCCAGGACCCTTTCCAAAGATGACTTTCAAATCCTTGACCATATCAAATACCTCAGCACCAGTGCGTTCCGCAGGCTTCGGACGGTGATCTGCCTTGCCGTTGTAATGCTTGCCTTTCTTTCTTACTGGATGAATTTTCGGAAGAAATCGACGATGCCCAAGGTACACGTTCTTCTTACAATTTGGCAAATGTACACTTTCAGTCTCATGTAAGCAGTGCGTGCATGCATTGTATCCCTTATTTGACAGTCCCGAAAGGTTACTAAGAGCAGGCCAATCGTTGATGGTTACGAAAAGCAACGCTCGTAGGTCAAATTCCTCTTGTTTGTGCTCATCCCACACACGGACACCACCCCACAGCTGTAAAAGTTCATCAACTAATGGCCTTAGGTACACATCGATGTCGTTGCCGGGTTGCTTCGGACCTTCGATGAGCACTGGCATCATAATGAACTTCCGCTTCATGCACAACCAAGGAGGAAGGTTGTAGATGCATAGAGTCACGGGCCAGGTGCTATGGCTGGAGCTCTGCTCGCCAAAAGGATTTATGCCATCCGTACTTAGAGCAAATCTTATGTTCCTTGCGTCAGCTGCAAAATCTTTGAACCATCTGTCGATCTTTCTCCATTGCGTTCCATCTGCGGTGTGTCTCAACTCCCCGTCCGACTTACGGTCCTCTTTGTGCCATCGCAACAACTTGGCATGCTCTTTGTTCCTGAACAGACGTTTCAACCGTGGTATTATAGGAGCATACCACATCACCTTGGCGGGAACCCTCTTCCTGGGTTTCTGGCCCTCAACATCGTCACCAGGGTCATCGCCTCTGATCTTATAACGCAATGCAGTGCATACCGGGCATTCATTCAAATTCTCGTATTCACCGCGGTAGAGGATGCAGTCGTTGATGCATGCATGTATCTTCAGAACCTCTAAACCTAGAGGGCAGACAACCTTCTTTGCTTCGTACGTACTGGCGGGCAACTCGTTATCCTTTGGAAACATATTCTTCAACATTTTCAGCAAGTTTTCAAATGCCAAGTCAGCTACACCTGCCTCTGCCTTCCATTTCAGCAAATCCAGTGTGCAGCCCAGCTTTTTCAGACCATCATCGCATCCGGGGTACAGCGCCTTTCTGTGATCCTCTAACATGCGATCCAAATTCTCCCTCTCCTTTTCAGTTTCGCAGCGTCTCCGTGCATCAGCAATGGTCCGACCAAGATCATCAACGGGATCATCACGTGCCTCTTCTTCACCTTCCCCTTCACCTTCAGCATCCTCCATGAAAGTATCATCGAAATGAGCAAGATAGCTTTCATCGATGAAATCATCCCCTTCTTCATCTTCTTCCATTATAACCCCTCTTTCTCCATGCTTGGTCCAACAATTATAGCTTGGCATGAAACCGTGCCGAAGCAGATGCATGTGAACATCTCTTGAGGAAGAGTAACCCTTCTGATTCTTACAGATAACACATGGACAGATAACAAAAACCCCCTGCTTGTTCGCATTAGCCACTACGAGGAAATCTTTCAAACCCGTAGTGAACTCGCCGGAGAGTCGGTTACCGTACATCCATTGCCGATTCATCTGCATTATTATAATATAAAATATATAATTAACCATCATGCATTTGTTAAACTAACTAGCTACAAACAATATAAATTAAACAATGAACTGCACACATGCATATTTTATCAATGACACACATGCATGAAAGGTTCAAGTTGCTAACCGCGATCGAGGAGGAAAAAATAAATGAGGAACCTCAAGTGTGGCTCCAACACTTCATATCATGTTTGTTTCACCCTCTTAGGGCATTTCATCAAACACCTTGTGTGCATAAGAGGAACCAAAAGCAAACATACACCCCCTTGTGAAGCTTGTGAAGAGAAGTGGCACCAAATGGCTAAGTGAGCGTGCTGAACTGGTATATATAGGGGAGGAGCTTTAGTCGCGGTTGGCCTGGCCAACCGCGACTAAAGGCCTTTGTGCACCTTTAGTCGCGGTTGGCCTGGCCAACCGCGACTAAAGCCCCTCACGTGCACCAGCTGGCCACCGAGCGCCCTGGGCCCAGGCCTTTGGTCGCGGTTCGTCTGCCGAACCGCGACTAAAGACTTCATTAGTCGCGATTCCTACAGTTTCGCGACTAATGGGGCTGGACGGAAGCCTCTTTTTCTACCAGTGTATCAAGTAATAAGCACTACCTTATAAACGTCCCCGTACCCACCCGTTCCAATTCTTGAGTGCACAGAGAATCCATTTGTAATATCTTCTAAGATATGTAATGGTATATACTTTTCTGTAGTCATGTTATATCAGCTTGCTTGGACCTTCTGTACATACACAGAAGAGAAGTGTTGAAAAATACATTTCATGTAGCGTTAGATACAAGATGACAAACTTTCTGGTGATGGGAAATAAAACAAAATCATCTTGAGAAGTAATAGTTTAACATGGCATGGTCCTAGCATTCTGGCTCGCAATGACAGTTTTACTATGGACTTAGTGGCATAGGTGAAATCAAGTTCAGGTGGGACCAGCCCAATCTCCACCAGGATCGGGCCCAGGTGCGAGGCATCCTATATGCCGCTCGCTGCGGCAAAATGCCGACATTTCGCACAGGGCGAGACTAACCTGGGCTGGCTCATTTCTGGTGGCACGATCGCGGTATGAAAAAAAAGTACAGGTGACAGTTTTACTATGGACTTAATGGCATAGGTGAAATCAAGTTCAGGTGGGACCAGCCCAATCTCCACCAGGATCGGGCCCAGGTGCGAGGCATCCAAAATGAAAACGAGATTGTTTTTCAAAATTATGAAGAATTTCTTGAAAATGCAAAACGGTATCCCAAAAACGGAACAAAAAGCTGAAAGCGCGAACATTTTTCAAAAATACGAAGAAAATTTTGAAGACGTGAATATTCTTTGAATTCCCACGAACATTTTTGGAATTTGGTGTCAAATTTGAAAAACATAAACATTTTGATGATGTGAACAAATTTGGAAAGCCGGAACTTTTTTGGAAATTCCCATTTTTTTGAATTAGTGAACACAATTTAATAAACTTGGACCTCTTTCGAAATTCCCAAACATTTTTTGAATCTGTGAGAAAATTTAAAAACATGAACATTTTTTGAATTTGCGAACAAATTTGGAAAGCTGTAATTTTTTTGAAATTTCGTTTCTTTTAAATTGTGAATAATTTAAGAAAGCGGAAGCATTTTCCAAGGTTGTAAACAAAAATAAAACACGGCCACATTTCTTGAAATAGCAAAGAAACTTTCAAAACATGAACATATTTTGAATTTATGAAGAAAATTTGAAAGTAGGAACATTTTTTGAAAAAACACAAACATTTTCTAAATTTGAGAAAAAATTAAGATACAAAGAATATTTTATGAAATTCTCCCAAACATTTTTTCAATTTGCGGAAAATTATGAAAACATGACTTTTTTGAGTTTGTGAAAAAACATTGAAAACAGAAACATTCTTTAAAAAATGAACAGTTTTTCCTACACGCGAACAATTTTCCAAAATTTTATTTAATTTGCCAAACATTTTTTGAATTTACTAACAAATTTTGGAAACATGAACTTTTTTTAATTTTTAAACTGTTTTGAAAACAGGAACACTTTCTGAAATCCGTGAACATTTTTTGAATTACTGAACCAAATTAGAAAATGAAGAAAAACTTAAATTGTTATATTTTTTAATTTTCGAACATTTTTTGAAAAGAAGTAAACAAATTTTGAAGTACTAATCTTTTCTGGAATTGGTGAATGAAATTTAAAAACAGGAACAAAATCTGGAAAAATGAACAAACTTTAAGAAATACGAACATTTTTTAATTCCATTTTTTTAAAAGTAAAGAAATACGAAAAGGAAAGCTGAAAGAAAATTAAAAAGAAAAGTAAATAAATAGGAAAAATATAAAGGGCAGAAAAAAGAAAAACAAAAATAGAAAGAGAAATAGGAAGGAAAAAAGAAAAACCGGTTCAGGAACTTATAGAAGGTTCCCAAAACCAGAAAAACCGGCTGGGAATCCTGTAGAAGCTTCCTAAAATCAGAACCTCAAAACTGTACGTACCGTTCTAGTTGGGCCAGCCCAAATAGCTGGCTAGCTCGCCTCCCTGTGCGATTCCTCCACTGTTTGAGGCAAAATGCGTCAAATAGGTTTTTCCCCAGGTGGGACGAGCAAATCAGCTTTGTTATCTGCCTTATCTGATGAAAATAGGTTTTTCCCTCCTCTTCATCAGATAACATCTTTCCCCAACACCGGACACCTGGAACTATATGTCGATTTGAAGCCGCGCTTGCCCCGGGGTTGCAACCCGACTAGCACCTCGGGGCGGGCCATGAAGTTGTTGGGTGAGGCAGCGAAGAGGAGGAACAAGTGATCATCATTCGGCGGAGCGACAAGGAGGAAGATGGCGGGCTGTCGTTGGCAAGGCGGCGGTTGGAGATCGTTGACACGAGCGGTGGTGTGGTGGTGTAGTGCCGGAAAGTCATCAAGATCGTCATCCAGGAGTTAGAATCAAGGAGTCATGTGGGTTAGCATATCTCGGTCGTCGTCGGGTCAGCGCCGTCATGTCCAAGTGCTCATCTCTGTGAGGAGGCATTGAAGATGAAGCATGTCCAGGTCGTCTATGTGTCTTGATGGAAGGATCAACTTAAGTATGTGGGGCCGGTAAACCAGTGAAGGTGAGTCTCTTCAATGAGGTCATGTCTCTACATGAGACTGGAGTGCATGCTGGTGTGATCCACAAGGAGCCGACATGTATCTTGCTAGGGTGGATGGTGAAGTCCATGGGTTGGTGTATTCCACAATGTCACTAGCGAGGCTGGGGTAACCCATAGCATATTTGAGGTTCTCTGTAAATTCACCAAGTTGAAATTTAGGAGAGATTGTTGCGATCAATGAAGTATATCAATTTAACTTGTCGCGATGTGTACGGATAAGTTGACAAGGGGTGAATCATCAACAAGTCAAAATCGGAGAAGTGCGGAAGACAAAGTGTGTCGATATTAGGGAGAGATTGTTAGAAATAATCTTGAGTTAATTGTCTACATTATAAGAGTTACTACTTGCCCAGTTTAGACTAAGCTAGGTTAATTAGATAGCTGGCGGTTTGTTATACGTAGTAGTACGTAGACGAGTCCAAGACAGAACATGTTGGTTTTGTAATCAACTCCAAGTCCAAGTCAGTTTAGCTGTCCGGCTAGGTTTTGCTAGCCAGGTCCATGCGTGTATATATATATATATACATGTACGAGGTTTAAGGTTTGTAACACCGGGGAAAAATAGAAAAGCAATAAAGAGGAAAAACAAAGGGCACGACAAGGACCCTTGGCTAGCAAAAGTTTTGGTGCGCGCGGGCTCATCTAGTTTGATGTGATCGATTCTAATTCTAAGGACAAAATTCCCAATAATTGGTATTAGAGCTAGGTAGATTTGAAGCCGCACTTGCCCTAGAAGTGCGACCCGACTAGCGCCTCGGGGCGGGCCATGAAGTTGTTGGGTGAGGCAGTGAAGAGGAGGAACAAGTGATCGTCATTCGGCGAAGCGACAAGGAGGGAGACGGCAGTCTGTCATCGGCAAGGCGACGGATGGAGATCATTTTGACGGAAGCGATGGCGTGGTGGTGCGGTGCCGGAAAGTCGTCAAGGTCATCATTCGGGAGTTAATTTGAGTTAAGGAGTCGTGCGGGTTAGCATATTTCGGTCGCCGCCGTGTCAGCGTCGCCATGTCCAAGTGCTCGTCTCTGCGAGGAGGCATTGAAGATGAAGCGTGTCCAGATCGTCTATGTGCTCATCGATGTGTCTCGACGAGAGGATCAACTTTAGTATGTGGGTCGGTAAATCAATGAAGGTTAGTCTCTTGATTGAGGCCATGTCTCTAAATGAGGCTGCAGTGCATGGTGTAGTGCACATGGTGGTGTGATCCACAAGTAGTCGGCATGTATCTCGCTAGGGTGGATGGTGAAGTTCACGGGGTGGTGTATTTCACAAGGTCGCTAGCGAGGTTGGGTAGTTCATTGCATACTTGAGGTGATCCGTAAATTCGCCAAGTAAAAATTGAGGAGGGATTGTTGTGAAGCCTATCAATTTAACTTGTCATGGTGCAAGCGGATAAGTCAACAAGGGGTGAATCATCAACAAGTCAAGATCGAAGAAGCACAGAAGGTAATTGTCTACATGATAGTAGTTACTACTTGCCCGGTTTAGACTAAGCTAGGTTAGATAGCTTGCCGTTTGTTATACGTAGTAGTACGTAGACAAGTCCAAGGCAGAACGTGTTGGTTTTGTAATCAAGTCCAAGGCCAAGTTAGTTTAGCTGTCCGGCTAGGTTTGCTAGCCAGGTCCGTGCGTGCATATATATATACATGTACAAGGGTTAAGGTTTGTAACACCAGAAAAATAGAAAAGCAATAAAGAGGAAAAACCAAAGGGCACGACAAAGTCCCTTGGCTATCAAAATTTTTCGTGCGCGCGTGCTCATCTAGTTTGATGTGATCGAATCTGAGGGCAATCGAAGCTGCTAACAAAATATCCAGAGGTTTCTGAGGCGTCGGGACGTGCATGGAGGGCCCTGCTTGGTGGCCTGGGACCAAGTCTGCTCGGCTAAGGAGTACGGTGGCCTGGGTGTGCCCAACCTGCGCTTACTCAACACGGCTCTAAGGTCGAGATGGTCGTGGCTTGCGAGGACTGACCCAGACAGCCCGTGGGCTGAATGCAGCGTACAAGTGTCATCGGACTCAATGGTCATCTACAGAGCAGCCACCAAGTGCAACATTGGTGAGGGCTTCACAACTTTGTTCTGGACGGATTGGTGGCTTCGGGAGGGGCGCATCCATGATATCATGCCCAACTTGTTTAGTGTGGTCAAGAAGACCGCGATCAAGGTCAGGACGGTGACTCGGTGAGCCAAGTTATATCAGAAGAGTGTGGCGCGACGTAACACCTAACATGTCTGCCCGGGCAATTGATGAATTCCTCACATTGGTCGATCGAGTTTGGGATGTGGAACTAGTGGATGGAGTCAAAGATAAGATTGCTTGGATTTGGGAAGGAGATGGTTTGTTCTCTGCACGATCAGCCTACCGTGCACACTTTGTTGGGTCGACTGAGGAAATCAAGGGCATGGGCAACATGCAAGGTCTTTTCGTGGCTTTCGGCAAAGAAGCGATGTTCGACATCCGACCGACTACAGCGACAGCTGCTACCACATCCGACGGCATGCCCGTTCTGTGATCAAGTGCCCGAGACGATCGATCACCTGTTACTTGGGTGCGTTCTCGCTCGACAGGTCTGATCGGCCATCACAGACTAGTGGGGCAAGCCCACTAGACGCCTGACCATGAGGCATAGCTGGTGGACCGGTGGACATCTCTGAACATGCACAAGAAGATGAGGAAGGAAGCTTGGACGGTGATCACTCTTGTGGCTTGGACCCTGCGGAAACACAGGAACGTTATCGTCTTAAATGGCGCATCGCCTTCTGCTGACACGATGCTCGCGCAGATCGACACAGAGGGTTAGAAATGGAGGGCAGCGGGGCTGCTGTGGGAGGCGGGATAGATCACTCCCGTTTAGGGTAGATCGCTTGAGTAGTAGCGAGTAGTTAGCATGCGGTGTGTTAGCTGGTGCAGCAGTGGGTAATCCGTAAACGAATGTTCTGTCATCTTGGCATCTTCTATTTATGATCTCGATACGTCATTCTTGACGTATCCTTGAAAATGGGATCGGCCCCATCCCTCCCCTCTATGGCTGCCGTTGGTCACAATCTGGCCGAGGGTCCCCTCACATCCCCTATGCAGCCTTAGCTAGGTAGTACTAGATCTAGCAGTTTCGTTCTAAGGACCTCTTGCACACTAGATCTGAACTCCCTGAACTTAACACCGGCGTCCATTGTCATGTATCCGCGGTTCAGTGAATTCCCTCCTTCCCAGGCTACTGGGATCGATCCCCTTGAGGTTATTTCTTCCTTGGTGGAGTTTGCCATGATGGTGTTTTCTTCGACTTGTGTCGAAGTTAATTGGTGATTTTTCTAGCATAACACAATTCCTGGAAATGTTAAGTTCCAGTAATCGAGATTTACCTACAAGACAGAAGTTGGTGGACATCTCATAGGAATTAAAACAAATGAATATGTCATAGGTATAGTTTGGTTGCCTCATAGTTTCATTTTGGAACAACATCCATATCGAAAATTCATACGGTTCTGAATCCAAATAACAGAATCCACAAAAAACTCATATATAGTTTGTTTGAAGCAAAGAGATTCCCATAAAAAAACATTTGCACGAAGTAGTGTTGCCAGAATTTCTGTTCACATGGGATTAATTTCGATCAAAGATGCCAGTCTGGATGACTGCTGGTCTAGAAAATTCTAAAGAGTAAAGACGATCAAGAAGCAGGTCTCGGAACAAGAGACGCTATTATTGATTACCTTGAGAAGCCCTGCTGCAGTGCGGCAAACTGGTGGCAAGTTTCAGATGTTGCCCAGTGCGTGATGAGAAGGGGATTTTATCTCAGGAAGAAGACATGGGTACTCCGCATGCAGGTAGCAACCGCGTGCCAAGAGGGTTTCTTTCAGTTTCAGGTTAACAAGGGCTGCGTGCAGGCCTTTTACAGCCTGGCTCTCCTGTAAGAAGTGTCGACAAAGTCGTCTTTGTCGATAAGATAAGCGTGTGGAAGAAATGGTGTGGTCCGTGACTTGCCTCCGACTGGCTCAATCTTTCTTTTTTTTTTTGAAAAAGGGGGATTCTCCGGCCTCTGCATCAGAAAGATGTATACGGCCATCTTATTAACCAAATAAAGTAGTGCCAACATGGTTCCAAAGGTCTTCAAAAGTAATAAAAAAAGCACAGAAAGCTCACACAGAGCCAAAAAGAGCTAGAAACACCAACTAGCCAAGAAAAGACGCCACAACCGGCCGGCTAAAACTAGATAGGGATACTAAATGCCTATCCTATCACATGACCGCCATCCAAACCGGTTGAAGATATCCCGAACTACCATCTCCCAGCGGAAAGACCCAGTAACCAAATGCTCCCTGGCCTCTGTCTGGGTGAGTAGCGACCACGAACGGATCAGTGCCGTAGTTCGGAATATCCTTTCTGCACCACTCCAAAATATCCTTTCTCGATAAAAAGGAAATGAGCCCAAATTATGATGAGAGATCCTCTAGAGTAGAAGAATTTAATCTCAGGACATGGTTACTTTAATGAGATGTGGACATGGTTAGTTTAATGAGATGTGATATCGTGCAGAGGTCACTTTTGGTAAATACACTGGATGCATGCATGACCATGGTTTCTTCCTTGTCAACAATGGTGACTAGGTGCAGGGATTATACAGTCTGGCCTGGCTCGTGTGTAAGAAGAGTATTCTCGGAACATTATTGAACGCATGGACCACACAACTGTGGACAAATTTTTTCTCTGTGAAGCGATAAGCTCGTGGAAATATTGTGAGGTCCGTGATTGCCTCAACGACTGGGTCAATCTTTCCGCACCACAACATATCCTTTCCCAAGGAACAGGAAATGAGCGAGGGGGAAATTATGATGACGTGCATGCTCCACCATGGCCGATAACCCACTCAGCCCAGAATTATCGCTGGCTATTTTCCATTTCCATTTCATTTATTATCTGATAGAAATATTTGTTTAGCAGATTACAAATCATGTTTGGGCGTCTGCTCCAGAAGAAAAAGAGAAAAGGTGAGCCACATACCACATGTCCACATGTCAGAGGATTTGGCTGAGCATCATTTGCTACTCTGCAGCTATTGATCCCTCTTCCTCATTCAGTCAGTCTTGAGGGGACACAATTTTGTAGGAGGGAGATGATTAAAAAAAAAAGATATACCGATGCTTTGCTGCGCTGGGAAGGTCTGCTGACATATTAGACAATTAACGTTTACAAGTGTTTTTTCTCTAACGACTGAGGATATTGAAGTACATATAATAAACTGGAAGCCATTTTTAATAGCCAAAATTGCTCAGGCACTCCCTTCTCGCTCTCTGTGACGCGCTACAGGGCCACTTGAGTTATTTACAACAGCGAAGCCTGATCTGCTGCATGCTTATTGGCTGGACAATATTGCCACCACATGCGCCATATACTATATACCCAGCCCATTTCAATTCAGCATACTTTCGTTATCAATTCAAATTATTTTCGTCAAGTTGCTTGGATGGGATCCTATCCTCGCTGAGGAGCCCAACCACTGATTTCCTCGAAGGGCCAAAGGCCGATCTTTATTAGAAGGAGAAAGACAGTACAACGACATCCATACAACACTACAAGCAGTCCAGGAGATCTGGGCCTGCCGGCAGATGAGCAAAGGAAAGGAGCGCCGGAGAGAGCGCCGGCTAATTAACTAAATCAGTCACACATCCGGCTGATCTCCACACTCCAATGTCTTCTCTGATAAGATCCAGGACCCTCTCCATATTACAAGCAGTGTGATGAAAAATTCTTGCATTCCGCTCCTTCCAGATCCTCCAATGAATGAGAATGACAATGGTGTCAAAGTTCCGTCGCGCTTGCTTGGGGATTGTCCTCCTTGCCGCCAGCCACCAGTCTTCCGTGCTGTCGAAGCTGCTGTCCGGGATGGGTAAATTCACCGTAGACCATTGTTTGAAGAGGATCCAAAGCTGCTGGGTAAATCTGCAGTGAATAAAAAGGTGTGTGCAGCTCTCTGGTTGCACAGAACAGAGCGTGCAATCCCGATTGGACGGCCAACCTCTTTTCTGAAGATTTTCTGCCGTAAGGCACTTCCTATGTAAGACAAGCCACGTGAAGAACTTGCAACGCGGGGACGCTTTGGATTTCCACAAGGGTTTGTAACAAGCAAACTTGATTCCAGCCATGAAGAACATCTTATAAGCACTGCTGACTGTGAATTGGTGATGTTCTGTCATCCTCCACTCAAGTCGATCCTGAGCCTCTGAATCGAGTACAGTAGCCTGTGCCATGTCCCAGACCCATAAGTATTGCACCAAGGCTTGGACTGTCAAGCCACCTTGGATGTCCCTTAGCCATCTTCGATTGTGCAGCGCATCATGGACTGACAGTTTGGAATCTTTCAAAAATGAAAACAAGGCTGGTGCCAACAAGGCGATGCTACGCCCTTCCGGTGTCCAATTATCCGTCCAAAATCTGGCAGTGTCACCACTCCCCAGGGTCACTCGACCTGCAGCCGCAAGGATAGCAGCGGCATCCTTGTCTTGTTGATCTGGGAATAACTGCCACGAGCGATCTTCCGCATCCCATCTTAGCCACTGCCATCGACACCGGAGCGCAATCCCAAAGTCTTTCAGGTTCAAAAGACCGAGGCCTCCCCATTCCTTAGGTCTGCAAACCCGGGCCCAAGGAACCAGGCAATGGCCTCCATTGATTTCCTCCTCACCCCTCCATACACCAACCACTGATTTCCCAAATTCTGTTCCTGCAGGAGCCCAAGCTCTCGTCTAGTTCAAGCTTTTTCTGCCTTCTGTCTGCATGGAATATTGTCATGAAAATAGAGTGGGTGTTATGAAATATTTGATTTTTTAGATATTGCCTAATGAATGGGAATCTTACTTGTGTGGTGCATGCCTTAGGGGGTTTCCTAGCCGGCTAACTGGAGGTGTTTAATTTATTCCAATTATTTAGTTGGTCACTGTAGAAATAGTATCCATCATGATATCGTTACTACTCGGGAAATGAGCACCAGTTGTATGTCTACGGATATCATTATGTACTTTACACTTAACCTAATTTCTAGTCACAATTATTGTTGGCAAAAAAGAAATATAAGATATTGTCTCACCAAAGGCTCTCCTAACAAGAATAACAACGCCGAATGGAGTACTTGTCTGAGGAAATGTCCTTGTCGGACTCTAATGCCAAGGCCATTCAAATGCATTTGTTAAGAACAATCACAGAGGATTTTGCAAAAAAGTTGAAAGTTGGTAGTGGTGGCTATGGAGAAGTTTACAAGGTAGGCATGGTTCATATTATCTTTAATCTGTTCTAGAACTTTTGTTATTATCGGATGGTATGTCTAACAACCAACCGACCCTTAATCAATATGAACAAGGATTGCTTAATGGGGATCAAATTGCTGTCAAGAAGCTTTTTCCTGTTCCTTGACTTAATGCATGATGATGCATTTGATAATGAATTTCGCAACCTTAAGAAGGTCCGGCATAAAAATGTCATACGGATGATTGGGTATTGCTATGAGATAGCACATAGAGATTGAGTACCAAGGAAAATTGGTTTGGTCTCAAGTAATAGATCGAGCTCTCTGCTTTGAATATATGAAGGGAGGAAGCCTTGTCAACCATATTTCTGGTATGATGATGGTGCTCTACTTCAATTCCGCCGTACTATATATTAGCTTGCTATGGAAATGAAATATGATTACACCATCTTGTGTCTGATCGACCTTAAAGGGCATTTGATCTCAAGAAGAAGACATGGGTACTAATTCAATCGGAGAGGTGAGGTGTATCACTAGTGGAAAAATGGTCAAATGTGAAGCACATTAGTCCTTGTTTGTATCAAAAACCGGCACTAATGTTACCATTAGTGCCGGTTCCAACGACTAGGCGGACGGAGCTCATTAGTACTGGTTCATGGCTAACCATTAGTACCAGTTGGTGCCACGAACCGGTACTAAAGAGGCTATGGCAGGCTGTGGCTAGCCTGGGGCCCCACCAGCAACTTCAGTACCGGTTCGTGGCATGAACCGGTACTAGGGTTTTTTTAGTTGATTCCTTTTCCAGCTGTTTTTTAGTCCCACCTCGCCAAGCGAGAGGCACTCCCAGCGGTTTATAAGTCCTGACTGCATAGACGATGAAGGAGAGGCGCAATGCTCACCTGCACGTTGTTTAGCTTCACGCCTTGAGGAAGTAGTGTAGACTTCACGAAGCAAACTGTGTAGACTTCACGGAGCAAACCGCTTAGTTTGCTCCATGCAGTCTACACTACTTCCTCAAGGACTGAAGATAAGCAACATGCAGGTGAGCATTACGCCTTTTACTAACTTATATTAACTTCGGACTTTTTGTGCCTTCATTTGCTATTTTTCATGCATTTACTGATTTATTTGGAGCTAAATGACCCTCAAATTGAAAAGCACTACAAATGAACCCTGAAAATGTTGAAACTTGGCATGGTATCATCATTTCACACACATAACATGTGCAAAAAAGTAGAGAGGCTTATGGCCAAAACTGGACGCACTTCATGTACAAACTGGACACTCTCTTTCGAAGTATCAGGTTTTCAGACGAAAACTCATCTGTCACAAAGGCACTTCATTTTTAAACTCATTACAATTCCAGACTTTTTGTTCGTTCATTATGCACCATTCAAAGCCACGTCGTCAACTTTCAACCCTTTGTGCCTTCATTTGCTATTTTTAATGCATTTACTGATTTGTTTTTGAGCTAAATGACCCTAAAATTGAAAAGCACTACAAATGAACTCTGAAAAGGTTGAAACTTATCATGGTATCATCATTTCACCCACATAGCATGTGCAAAAAATTAGAGAGCATTACGGAAAAAATTGGATGCACTTCGTGTACAAACTGGATAATCTCTTTCAAAGTATCAGAGTTTCGCACGAAAACTCATCTGTTACACCGGCAATTCAAAATATTAATAACTTATTACAACTCTGGACTTTTTGCGTTCAGCATGCACAATTCAAAGCCACGTTATCAACTTTCAACCATTTCTGACATAATTTGCTATTTTTAATGCATTTACTGATTTGTTTTGAGCTAAATGGCCCTAAAATTGAAAAGCACTACAAATGAACTCTGAAAAGGTTGAAACTTGGCATGATATTATCATTTCACCTGGATAGCATGTGCAAAAATGTAGAGAGGGTTACAACAACAAATGGCTGCACTTCGTGTACAAACTGGATAATCTCTTTCGAAGTATCAGGGTTTCCGACGAAAACTCATTTGTTACACCGGCACTTCAAAATTTTAATAACTTATTAGAACTCCGGACTGTTTTTGCGTTCAGCATGCACAATTCAAAGCCATGTCATCAAATTTCAACCCTTTCTGACATAATTTGCTATTTTTAATGCATTTACTGATTTGTTTTGAGCTAAATGGCCCTAAAATTTAAAAGCACTACAAATGAACTCTGAAAAGGTTGAAACTTGGCATGGTATCAACATTTCACCCGCATAGCATGTGCAAAAAAGTAGATAGGGTTACGACAAAAACTGAATGCACTTCGTGTACAAACTGGACAATCTCTTTCGAAGTATCAGGGTTTGGGACGAAAACACATCTGTTACACCGGCACTTCAAAATTTTACTAACTTATTACAACTCCGGACTTTTTTTTGTGTTCAGCACGCACAATTCAAAGCCATGTCATCAACTTTCAACCCTTTCTGACATAATTTGCTATTTTTAATGCATTTACTGATTTGTTTAGAGCTAAATGGCCCTGAAATTGAAAAGCACTACAAATGAACTCTGAAAAGGTTGAAACTTGGCATGGCATCATCATTTCACCCGCATAGCATGTGCAAAAAAGTAGAGAGGGTTACGACAAAAACTGGCTGCACTTCGTGTACAAACTGGACAATCTCTTTCGAAGTATCAGGGTTTCGGACGAAAACTCATCTGTTACACTGGCACTTCAAAATTTTAATAACTTATTACAACTCCGTACTTCTTTTGAGTTCAACATGCACAATTCAAAGCGACGTCATCAAATTTCAACCCTTTCTGGCATAATTTGCTATTTTTAATGCATTTACTGATTTGTTTTGAGCTAAATGGCCCTGAAATTGAAAAGCACTACAAATGGACCCTGAAAAGGTTGAAACTTGGCATGGTATCATCATTTCACCCGCATAGCATGTGCAAAAAAGTAGAGAGGGTTACGGCAAAAACTGGATGCACTTCATATACAAACTGGACAATCTCTTTCGAAGTATCAGGGTTTCGCACGAAAACTCATCTGTTACACCGACACTTCAAAATTTTAATAACTTATTACAACTCCGGACTTTTTTTGCATTCAACATGCACAATTCAAAGCCATGTCATCAACTTTCAACCCTTTCTGACATAATTTGCTATTTTTAATGCATTTACTGATTTGTTTTTAGCTAAATGGCCCGGAAATTGAAAAACACTACAAATGAACTCTAAAAAGGTTGATACTTGGCATGGTATCATCATTTCACCCGCATAGCATGTGCAAAAAAGTAGAGAGGGTTACGGCAAAAATTGGATGCACTTCGTGTACAAACTTGACAATCTCTTTCGAAGTATCAGGGCTTCGGACGAAAACTCATTTGTTACACCGGCACTTCAAAATTTTAATAAGTTATTACAACTCCGGTCATATTTGGCATTCAACATGCACAATTCAAAGCCACGTCATCAATTTTCAACCCTTTCTGGCATAATTTGCTATTTTTATTGCATTTACTGATTTATTTTGAGCTAAATGGTCCTAAAATTGAAAAGCACTACAAATTAACTCCGAAAAGGTTGAAACTTGGCATGGTATCATCATTTCACCCGCATAGCATGTGTAAAAGGTAGAGAGGGTTATGGCAAAAACTGGACGCACTTCATGTACAAACTGGACAATCTCTTTCGAAGTATGAGTGTTTCAGACGAAAACTCATCTGTTACACCAGCACTTCAAAATTTTAATAAATTATTACAACTCCGGACTTTTTTTCCGTTTAGCATGCACAATTCAAAGCCACGTCATCAACTTTCAACCCTTTCTGGCATAATTTGCTATTTTTAATGCATTTACTGATTTGTTTTAAGCTAAATGACCCTGAAATTGAAAAGCACTACAAATGAACTCTGAAAAGGTTGAAACTTGGCATGATATCATCATTTCACCCGCATAGCATGTGCCAAAAAGTAGAGAGGGTTACGGCAAAAACTGGATGCACTTCATGTACAAACTGGACAATCTCTTTCGAAGTATCAGAGTTTTGGACGAAAACTCATCTATTACACCGAAAATTCCCAGTTTTAATAACTTATTACAACTCCAGACGTATTACCAATTTGAATATAATGATAAAACACACTAATATTAAACATAAGAAAAAATGATCACTAAAATAACTATTTCTAAAGTTAAGTTATTCACAAACTAGTGATTCATACAAAATTCATATAATTCAAATTTAAACTATTCAAATTTTTTGTACCTAAAGGAAAAAAATTCACAAAGAAACTCTAAATACAGAAAAAAGTTACTTAGAAATAAATATACGAAAATATTTAATGCAGAAAAGAAAAAAAACTATAGAAAAAAATTATTTGTGCGCTGCCCAGTGGGCCTGGCCGGTATTGGGCGTGGTTATGCAAGCGCATAAGGCCCAGCAGGCTCATAGGGTAGCGCGGCAAAGTTAGGCCCAGAAGCCTGCTTTAGAAAGGAGCTCGAAGGAGCAGCCGCAGCTGGGTTTATAAACGAGTGCGGCTGCCCTTCGCTCGGCGAGGTGGGACTAAACTTTGTGTACCGCGGAACGGAAGTGCACCCTCTATAATATAAATGTTAGATTATATATATATATATATTAATGTCAAATGTAAGATGAATTAGATAGAAAAATATGTTAGATATTAATGTCAAGTGTTAGATGAATTAGATAGATATTAATGTTTCCTGAGTTAGTTTTATAATTTTAGTTATAGATGAACTAGATATAATAATGTTAGATGAATTAGATATATATTAAATTTAGGTATATGAGTTTTGATCAACTAATTAAAATTTACTATATAGAACTAGCTACTTTATTTTTAGTAAAAAAATTAATAGAACTAATTTATTTTTAGTAAGTGCTTAGTTGAATTAATTAGTTGAATTAGTTGAACTAGTTGAATTAATAGAACTAGTTGAATTAGTTAAATTAATATATGAATTAG
>LT934120.1:4302699-4314956 GCA_900231445.1 Triticum turgidum subsp. durum | reverse complement strand
AAATTTAGGTATATGAGATTTGATCATCTAAATAAAATTTTACTATATAGAACTAGCTACTTTATTTTTAGTACGAAAATTAATAGAACTGGTTTATTTTTAGTAAGTGCTTAGTTGAATTAGTTGAACTAGTTGAATTAATAGAACTAGTTGAATTAGTTGAATTAATATATGAATTAGATATATATTAAATTTAGGTATATGTGATTTGATCATCTAATTAAAATTTTACTATATATAACTAGCTACTGTATTTTTAGTACTAAAATTAATAGAAATAGTTTATTTTTAATAAGTGCTTAGTTGAATTAGTTGAATTAACAGAACTAGATCAATTAGTTGAATTAATAGATGAATTAGATATATTAATCTTAGATGAATTAGATATACATTAAATTTAGGTATATGAGATATGATCATCTAATTAAAATTTTACTATATAGAACTAGCTACTTTATTTTTAGTAAGAAAATTAATAGAACTAGTTTATTTTTAGTAAGTTCTTAGTTGATTTAGTTGAACTAGTTGAATTAATAGAACTAATTGAATTAGTTGAATTAATTGAAATAATAAGTGTTTAGCGTTTCACCTATGAACATAGGAAATGTCGTCTCACGATGAAAACGATTTCATTATGTGCGAATACTGCGAAGACTAGCGCGGCCTGTGCGATAGAAATTTCGTAGTTGATGATAGGTGCTTCAGCATCAAGCTGGATGAGACCTTCGAAGTGGATACAATAAGTCACAATGACAAGTCTTTTTTCGTCATTAAGCATGACTTATGCTTCATTCTCTTCAACTTATAATTTTAAATTGTCATTATTCTACTAGCGTATCGCCTGCCATGCAAGAATTTTTGTCTTGGATAAGATAGGTTTCAGTCCTAACAAAACTATGGCGGTAAAGAGAGTTTACTTGAAGACCGGGCATGCACTACTAGGGAAACCCTAGTAGTAGCGCGGGTTTTGAGGCTATCAGCAGCGCGGGCAGCCGCGCTAACAATAAGGCGCTATAGCTAACTATTAGTAGTAGTGTGGTCTGTACCCGCGCTACTACTATTGACTATATCAGCAGCGCTTTTCCGGAACGCGCTACTATTAATTAACTGTAGTGATTTCCTAGCCCCGCGCTACTGCTATATCTTTCATCATTCCCCCCAGCTTCCTACCCCATTTCAGCTTCAATAAACTGCAATTTCCAGATACTAGGTACTACTAGATATCAATTTCATAAAGCATTATAGGTACTAGGTAGTACTCTCTCGGTTCCAAATTACTCGTCGTGGTTTTAGTTCAAATTTGAACTAAAACCACGACGAGTAATTTGGAACGGAGGGAGTACTAGATAACAATTTCATATATACTCAACATGCATCCTCAAACAGTACTAGGTGATATCGACGACGATCATCATATGTAGTTCTAGATGATATCGACGACGATCATCATATGTAGTTCTACATGATATCGACGACAATCATCATATGTAGTTCTAGATGATGTAGCCACACACAAATATGTAGTTCTAGATGATATCGACGAGGATCATCATCCTCAAGCCTAGGCGGTGGGTGTTCCTGATAGTAATTAGGATGGCCTGTCCAACACGAAGATTCTTGCCAACGAGGAATCTCTTCCACCCAACCGAGTTTAAGTGTGTGCGACCGTCTGTGTCCATGCAGTAAGTACAGGTGGTGACGGAGCCCCTTGCGGTAAGGCATAGTCCAGCTGAGCCTTCTTCATCAGGCTCGATACCACCACTCAGAGATAGGCTCTTTGGCAATTTCTGAATAAGAAAAACATATCAATTAATAAATAGCCTCGCACATACTCTTGCAAATATATTTCTATGAAGTCTAGATTTCTACACTATCAAAAGACACAGTACCACGCATTTGTACTAATTAATCATGAATTCTACTAATAAGTATATATGGATTATCTACACCATAAATAGTTCCTTG
The DNA here is from genome assembly GCA_900231445.1 of Triticum turgidum subsp. durum. Lineage (NCBI taxonomy): Eukaryota > Viridiplantae > Streptophyta > Magnoliopsida > Poales > Poaceae > Triticum > Triticum turgidum. The sequence goes on along the minus strand of LT934120.1, from coordinate 4,312,991 downwards.
GATTCTACACTAATAAGCATGTGATCAAACTCTACACTAAAGCACGTCATTGACTAGATTCCACGCAAAGCATATCATTGGACTCTACACTAAGCATATCATCAGATTCACTAAGAATATCATCGGATAATTTTTTATTTGTAAGTATAACATAAAGCATATATATATATATATATATATATCATCAAATTACTACAGTCAGTATAACATACCATTTCATGCCGATCGACCATGGTACTTGTCAAGCGGGTCACGAATGGCACCCCGACAAAGACATCACGTGGCGGAATTATGTTCCATAGGTTGCACACCTCCTCCTCGCTCAGCCTCATTCTTTGAGCTATGATGGCTTCATGAAGTGGGTTCTCATTATCTTCATCGAGTGGGTCCTCATTATCTTCATCATCTTTGTCATCTTCATAATCTTCATCATCTTCATCATCTTCATCATCTTCCACCAGGTTGAGATAAATGATAGCCAGCTTGGGTCTTTCTGCTCTGAAGGAGAAGATGATCAACTCACCACCAGTAAGACGCATGCGGGCGAGGAAATGGGCCCATCCATCTCCTCCAATTTACGACATATTGCGTCCTTTCTCGACCTCCATAGTGTACGGTCCCCCAGGAGCCTCAAATGTCACAGTGTCTCATGTCAGCTTGTTGAATTTCAACCTCACATTGCATGGGACAATATGTGTAAAAATAGCAAAATGACACAATGCAGTAATTCCAACACTAAAAATAAAATAGTTGTTACATTTCATCTAATTTCTTACCGCCGCATGATGAAAACTCGGCTGGAAGTAGATGCCGAACAGCTTGCCAGTTGCAAGGCTTCTGGCGCACCTTGACTTGCACAGTCGACATAGTGGTGGTGGTGGTGGCGCCATTTTCCTAAAGCAATATGAGCAAAGGATTAATGATCCACTTCACAGGAAAGAAAAATAGTAACATGTGATATTTTTGGTTCTTCCGCGAGAAGCAATTTGATGGACAATTATAATCGAAAGATCTAGTAACATATTAGACGACCAGGTACCACCTACCAAAGCATTTCGGTGGCACCTATTGCCGAAAAAACTTTTCACAAATATCTACCAAATCAGGGTACCACCTACCAAGACATTTCATCTAATTTGGCCCCTATTGCCTAAGATAATTGATTAAAAATACAAGTGGCAAATTTAACTAAATTGGCACCTACATTTTGCCAAAAAATAACTTATTACAAAAAAGCATCTACCTATCCATGTACAGAAAAAATAACAATAAAATGGTGCATACTAAATCAACTAAATCAACTAGCCTACTAAATCAACTAAATCAAAATGTTCGAAATCAACTAGCCTACTAAATCAACTAAATCATATCAACTAAATCAAAATGTTGCATGTGAACTAGCCTGCTAAATCAAAATGTAGCAGGGAGGAGGGAGAAGGAGGGGCGACTCGAGGATGGAGAAGAGAGTAGGATGGAGGAGGAAGGCGGAGCGAGGAGAGGCTGGCTGGCGGCGAGTGGAGGGAGGACGGAGGAGGAAGGCGGAGCGAGGAGGGGCCGGCCAGCGGCGAGTGGAGGGAGGACGGAGGAGGAGGCTGGTACCAAGTCCAACAAGGAGGAGGAGGTGACGGCGGCGCAGAGGGAGGAGGGACGACACGGGAGGACCTGTGCGGGGGGTTGAGGGGGAGATCCAGTGAGTGTGTGAGTGTGAGTGGATCGGATAGAGGAGAGTGGGGGTGGGAGATGGAATGGCTTAGCAGTAGCGCGCTATAGAGGAAGACGCTACTGCTAAACTACCTAGCAGTAGCGCCTTTCACAAAAAACGCGCTACTGCTATGTGTCAGCATGTAAAAATAGACATCAAAAATACATTGATCATCAACGATCTTTTTGTGTACAATCTGATTTGTCAATATGAGTCCTCACCGGTTTAGGAACCGGTGAAAACTCATATTGCATCCACAAATTCTACACATAGAGTTCAATGAAGACCAAGTGCTTGTCAAAGTTTGAGAAGTAACATATTTAAGGTGGTAGAAACTCTCTTCACGGAGCGAGGTGGAACTAAATTTTTGTAGTAAACTTAGCAGTAGCGCTTATTGGGGAAATGCGCTGCTGCAATGATCCCTAGCAGTAGCGCTCTTCGTAATAACGCGCTGCTGCTAGAACAAGCCTCGTGGCGGTGTCGTGGAAATTATAGCAGTAGCGCGTCTTAGAGCGGGCGTGCTACTGCTATATTTATTTCAGCAACGAGTTTTGTTTGCACGTGCTACTGCTACGTAGCAGCAGCGCCTTATTTTAAAGTGCGCTACTGGTAAAATTTTGTGTATAGGCTTTTCCCTAGTAGTGATGATTATACCTTCAACGTCAAATTATACAATGCAGACACCTACACCTATTTTGAATGCAAAACTTGGCAAACACTAAGCAAGGCTTATGCATTTGAGCCTGATATGTTTATCACCTTTGATATTCGTCCCAAAGATGATATTGAAGGTAATAGAGACATTTGGGTCGATGTGCAGACGCCTCCAGTTCTACCATTATGTGAGTTTCTCAACCATATTTATGTGTTCGATATTGTTTATTCAAAAATACTTGACAACTAATTTCTATTGACAACTTATTTCCATTCAAGCAAACATGTCCAGCGCTTGGTAGACAGGACCGGCCACTGTCCCGGGGCTGAACTAAACTGCGAGGAGATAAGTCATTATGTTTCATGGCTTGAGGATCTTGATGCTATCAAGAGAAATTATTTTCTTGAATTTGAAAATCTTAGTACACGTGCCACTAATAGTGATCGTATTGAACTACGGTCACATCTATTTAGGAAAGATGGTAAGATTTGTACTATTTGTCCTCAGTGCATCTTTTGCATACATTATTTTTCAAGCTAAACTTCATTGCTAAGTAATGTTACTATACGATGTTCTTCAACAGGGACTCCCGATGACAGTTGTGCCTCAATGGATCGGTACTAAAGGTCGCATGTCAATGGTTAGCTTACGGCCAAGACATCCTACATTGCACATGAGTGCATTCAGGATTTCTACAAACGAGGAATGCTTAATAGTGAAAGACTGGAGCAAAATTGTGAAGGATCACAGAGAAGTAATAGGGGGTAGCAAGCAGAAGCGCAGCCCACGATTAGAAGATAGGTTCATCTGCATGCTCCAATATGATGAATCAGGAGAGCTATACATGTTCTATGCTATTTTACCTGAGAGAGAGAGAGAGAGAGAGCAGGAGGAGTGATTAGCTAGTTCATGCTCTTAGTACTTGTCCTCTCATGTCTATGTTCTTGGTCTTGAACTTAATCTCAAAGAGTGATTTGCTTTTGTGGTCTTATGAACGCTTATAATCTCATGAACATATGTTGAACTCGATGATATCTTTTGCTTATAGTACAAGTGAATGTTTCTTCTTTAAGCTAGTGTTGGTGGTGATTAGATAGCGGTAATGACTATGATGACTAAATAGTGGTAATGACGACTATGATGATTTTTAGCTAGCTAGTTTATTGTTGTTGGTGATGATATGATGCAAGAGTTTTTATATATGTTAATATGATGATGATGAGTTATTATATCATTTATGAAAGGAACCGCAGATTAGTTTCAACTGGATGGATCCTAGCTAAGTGATCAAGTATATGCCATATCCATATTATATACTTGATCGCCTAAGTGAGTAAGTAATATGGCATATTATATACTTGATCAACTAAGTGATCAAGTAATATGGATATGGCATATACACTAGTAGAAAATAGGGCTTTGGTTTGGGCCTGGCCAGCCCATTAGTCCTAGTTCTGTCATGAACCGGGACCCATGGGGGGCATACGTCCCGGTTCGTGCGCCCAGGGGGCCGGCCGGGCCTCGGGAGGCATTTGTCCCGGTTCGTGTGGACCCATTGGTCCCGGTTCTAGGCACGAACTGGGACCAATGGTCCTCGCTCCTGGCCCACAGCCATTGGTCCTGGTTCGTGCCTAGAACCGGAACAGAAGGGGGGCCTTTAGTCCCGGTTCCAGCCACGAACCGGGACCAATGAGTTGCCTATATATACTCCATCGCCGCGGTAGAGCACTCCACAGAGTGCTCTGTTTTTTCTGGCCGGTAAGGGGAGAGCTTTGTGGTGCTCTAGCTCACCTCCTATGCACATGAGGTGTTTGATGAAATGCCCGAGCCACACTAGTTAAGCTTTCTTCTCTTGAAGCTCGACCTCCAAGATCCATTTTCCCCGAGATTTGTCTAGGTTTAGCGGTCCATCACGTTCCGTCCCCGTCTTCACCGCCGTCGATCGCACGCGCCGATCTCATCGCCGGCTCCACCGTGGTGAGCCTCTAGTTCTTATCTTCTTTCTGTAATAAAAAAAATACTTACTTTAGATAGTTACTTGTCTAATTTTCTTACTTTTATTATTGTTTGTTATTATATAGTGCGATGGTTTTGGTATCCGCCCCCGTCGGCCCTCGTCCTGTCTATGATTCGGATGTGGTATATATATTATCTTTTATAACTATTTGGTTCATTTATTGTTTTTGACAATTATGCCGACCAACGTGACGCAGATTTTATTTATCTAGGAGGTATGTGAACCGGAAATTCAAACCGACCCTATTATCGAGAGGTTAAATTTAGTTGAATAAGAAAACAATTACTTGAAGGAAAAATAAAAAAAATTGAGCGGGAGAAGATGATATTGGAGTTGCATGTTGCCGATGTCGTCGATGATCACAAGATCAAGATGGATGCAATGCGCTTGAAGAATAGAAAGATTAGAAAATATGCCATTCATGCCGAGGCTTGGTATCATTATGCCATTGGATCAATTGTTACCTTGGTTGCGATTATGATCGCATTTGTTGTTGCATTGAAATGTTTTACATAGTTTCAATGTATGGTTTTATTAGATGCTCTGGAGAGCTATTTGTTGTTCAATGAGAACTATGTATGTACTTTGGTTTTAATATGTGATGATGAACTTCTATTAATTTGGTCACTTATCTATCCATTATGTTCTGTAATGGTTTTTGACACACTTAATTATATATAATGCACGCAGATGAACCGGCAATGGATGTACGGTAACAGACACATCTCCGAGTAAATTAAGGGCGTGCATATTTTTCTCGAAGTGGCTGAGGCAAACAAGCAGAATGTTTTTATGTGGTTGTCCATGCCCTAGCTGTGGGAATACGAGGTCTTACTCTGACTCGAAAACCCTTCACACCCACCTGCTTTATAAGGGTTTCATGCCACACTATAATGTTTGGACCAAGCACGAAGAAATAGGGGTTATGACGGAAGACAACGAAGAAGAAGAGGACGATGACAACTATGTGCCCCCTGAATATAGTGATGCTGCAATGGGGGAAGATGCAACGGGGGAAGCTGCTGAAGATCAAGAGAAACCAGACGATGTGCCCAATGATGATGATGTCCGCCGGGTCATTGTTGATGCAAGGACACAGTGCAAAAGTGAAAAGGAGAAGCTGAAGTTCGATTGCATGTTAGAGGATCATAAAAAAGGGTTGTACCCCAATTGCGAAGATGGCAACACAATGCTCAATACCGTACTGGAATTGCTGCAGTGGAAGGCAGAGAATGCTCTGCCTAACAAAGGATTTGAGAAGCTACTGAAAATATTGAAGAAGAAGCTTCCAAAGGATAATGAATTGCACGACAGTATGTACGCAGCAAAGAAGGTCGTATGCCCTCTAGGATTGGAGGTGCAGAAGATACATGCATGCCCTAATGACTGCATCCTCTACTGCGGTGCGTACGAGGATTTGAATGCATGCCTAGTATGTGGTGCATTTCGGTATAAGATCGGACGAGATGACCCTAGTGATGCTGACGGCGAGCCCCCCAGGAAGAGGGTTCCTGTGAAGATGATGTGGTATGCTCCTATAATACCACGGTTGAAACGTCTGTTCATGAACGAAGAGCATGCGAAGTTGATGCGATGGCACAGAGAGGACCGTAAGAAAGACAGGAAGTTGAGAGCACCCGCTGACAGGTCACAGTGGAGAAAAATCGAGAGAAATTACTGGGCTGAGTTTGCAGGTGACCCAAGGAACATATGGTTTGGTTTAAGCACGGATGTCATTAATCCTTTCTGGGAGCAGAGCAGCAATCACAGCACCTGGCCCGTGACTCTATGTATGTATAACCTTCTTCCTTGGATGTGCATGAAGCGGAAGTTCATTACGATGCCAGTTCTCATCCAAGGCCTAAGCAACCCGGCAATGACATTGATGTGTACCTAAGGCCATTAGTTGAAGAACTTTTACAACTGTGGAATGGAAATGATGTACGTGTGTGGGATGAGCACAAACAGGAGGAATTTAACCTGCACCCGTTGCTGTTTGTAACCATCAACCATTGGGCCGCTCTCAGTAGCCTTTCAGGACAGACAAACAAGGGATACTATGCATGCATGCACTGTTTAGCTGACACCGAAAGTATATACCTGGAGAAATGCAGGAAGAACGTGTACCTGGGCCATCGTCATTTTCTTCCGACCAACCATCAATGTCGAAAGAAAGGCAAGCATTTCAAAGGCGAGGTAGATCACCGGAAGAAGCCCGCCATGCGTATCGGTGATCATGTACTTGAAATGGTCAATGATTTACACGTAATCTTTGGAAAGGGTCCCGGCAGACTATCTGTTCTGAATGACGCTGAGGGGCGCGCACCCATGTGGAATAAGAAATATATATTTTGGGACCTACCCTACTGGAAAGACCTGGAGGTCCGCTCTTCAATCAACGTGATGCATGTGACAAAGAACCTTTGCGTGAACCTGCTAGGCTTCTTGGGGGTGTATGGGAAGACAAAATATACACCAGAGGCATGGGAGGACCTGCAACGTTTGCACGAAAAATACGGCATGCCTACAAAGCAGTATGAAGGTCCTGCCAGCTACACTCTTACCAAAGAAGAGAAGGAAATCTTCTTTGAATGCCTGCTCAGTATGAAGGTCCCGTCTGGCTTCTCATCGAATATAAAGGGAATAATAAATATGCCAGAGAAATAGTTCCAGAACCTAAAGTCTCATGACTGCCACATGATTATGACGCAACTTCTTCCAGTTGCATTGAGGGGGCTTCTACCGGAAAACGTTCGATTAGCCATTGTGAAGCTATGTGAATTCCTCAATGCAATCTCTCAGAAGGTGATCGATCCAGAAATCATACCAAGGCTAAGGAGTGATTTGGCTCAATGTCTTGTCAGTTTCGAGCTGGTGTTCCCACCATCATTCTTCAATAGCATGACGCACGTCCTAGTTCATCTAGTCGACGAGATTGTCATTCTAGGCCCCGTATTTCTAAACAATATGTTCCCCTTTGAGAGGTTCATGGGAGTCCTAAAGAAATATTTCCGTAACCGCGCTAGGCCAGAAGGAAGCATCTCCATGGGCCATCAAACAGAGGATGTCATTGGATTTTGTGTTGACTTCATTCCTGGACTTAAGAAGATTAATCTCCCTAAATCACGGTATGAGGGGAGAATGACCGGAAAAGGCACGCTTGGAGGGGACTCAATAATATGCAGGGTCGGACATTTTTGATCTGAAGCACACTACACAGTTCTACAGAACTCTACATTGGTGACCCCGTCTGTCGATGAACACAGGAACAGTCTACGCTCCAAACACCCGGAGCAGTGTAACGACTGGATTACATGTGAACACACTAGGACTTCCGGCAATTGGTTGGAAACACGTCTCAGAGGTGACAACACTATTTGTGATGAGTTGTACTCATTGTGCAGGGGACCATCTTCGACTGTATTTACTTACAAAGGATACGAGATAAATGGGAATACATTTTACACGATCGGCCAAGATCAAAAGAGCACCAACCAAAACAGCGGTGTCCGCTTTGATGCAGCAACCAAGAGGGTAAAGGTCGACACATATTATGGTTACATAGTGGACATATGGGAACTTGACTACGGATATGATTTTAAAGTCCCTTTGTTCAAGTGCAAATTGGTCAATCTGTGAGGAGGCGGGGTACATGTAGACCAACTGTACGGAATGACAACAGTGGATCCGAAAAATCTTGGGTACACAAACGAACTGTTCGTCGTAGCCAATGATGTGGTGCAGGTTTTCTATGTGAAAGACATGTCTACCAAACTGAGAAAAAGAAAAGATAAGAAAGCGAACACATCATATGATGAGCCAAAGCGCCACATAGTTCTTTCAGGAAAAAGAGATATCGTGGGAGTGGAGGGCAAGACAGACATGTCCGAAGATTATGAAAAGTTTCATGAAATTCCTCCCTTCAAAGTCAAGGCTGACCCAAGCACCCTGATAAACGATGAAGATTATGCATGGTGACGACGCAATAGAAAAGGACACAAGCGAAAAAAAGTGAAGACTTTCTCTCCACAACTATTATGATTGTGCCTTTGATCTAGAATATCCATGTAACATATGAGTTTCCGTATGAAACCCTGATACTTCGAAAGAGATTGTCCGTTTTGTACACGAAGTTCATCCAGTTTTTTCCGTAGCCCTCTCAACTTTTTAGCACATGATATGTGGGTGAAATGATGATACCATGCCAACTTTCAACCTTTCCAGAATTCATCTGAAGTGCTTTTCAATTTCAGGGTCATTTAGCTCAAAAAAAAATCAGTAAATGCATTAAAAATAACAAATGAAGTCAGAAAGGGTTGAAAATTGATGATGTGGCTTTGAATGGTGCACTTAGAACACACAAAAAGTCTGCAGTTCAAATAAGTTCGAAAAAATGAAATCCCTTTGTAACAGATGAGCTTTCGTCCGAAACCCTGATACTTCGAAAGATATTGTCCGTTTTGTACACGAAGTGCATCCAGTTTTTTTCATAACCCTCTAAACTTTTTAGCACATGCTATGTGGGTTAAATGATGATACCATGCCAACTTTCAACCTTTTCAGTGTTCATCTGAAGTGCTTTTCAATTTCAGGGTCATTTAGCTCAAAAAAGTCAGTAAATGCATGAAAAATAACAAATGAAGTCAGAAAGGGTTGAAAATTGATGATGTGGCTTTGAATGGAGCATTTTGAACATACAAAAAGTCTGCAGTTCAAATAATTTCAAAAATGAAATCCCTTTGTAACAGATGAGCTTTCGTTCGAAACCCTGATACTTCGAAAGAGATTGTCCGTTTTGTACACGAAGTGCATCCAGTTTTTCCCATAACCCTCTCAACTTTTTATCACATGCTATGTGGGTGAAATGATGATACCATGCCAACTTTCAACCTTTTCAGAGTTCATCTGAAGTGCTTTTCAATTTTGGGGTCATTTAGCTCAAAAAAATCAGTAAATGCGTGAAAAATAACAAATGAAGTCAGAAAGAGTTGAAAATTGATGATGTGGCTTTGAATGGTGCATTTTGAACACACAAAAAGTCTGTAGTTGAAATAAGTTCAAAAAAATTTGAAATCCCTTTGTAACATTGAGCTTTCGTCCAAAACCGTGATACTTCGAAAGAGATTGTCCGTTTTGTACACGAAGTGCATCCAGTTTTTTCCGTAACCCTCTCAACTTTTTAGCACATGCTATGTGGGTGAAATGATGATACCATGCCAACTTTCAACCTTTTCAGAGTTCATCTGAAGTGCTTTTCAATCTCAGGGTCATTTAACTCTAAAAAAATCAGTAAATGCATGAAAAATAACAAATGAAGTCAGCAAGGGTTCAAAATTGATGATGTGGCTTTGAATGGTGCATTTTGAACACACAAAAAGTCTGTAGTTCAAATAAGTTCAAAAAAATGAAATCCCTTAGTAACAGATGAGCTTTTGTCCGAAACCCTGATACTTCGAAAGAGATTGTCCGATTTATACACGAAGTGCATCCAGTTTTTTTCCGTAACCCTCTCAACTTATTAGCACATGCTATTTGGGTGAAATTATGATACCATGCCAACTTTCAACCTTTTCAGAGTTCATCTGAAGCAGCACAAGGCCTTTGGTCCCGGTTGGTGGCACCAACCAGGACTAAAGGGGTGCTTTGGTCCCGGTTCGTGGCACCAACCGGGACCAATGCCCCTCCTTTAGTCCCGGTTGGTGCCACCAACCGGGACAGGGCATTGGTCCCGGTTGGTGCCAGAACCAGGACCAATGCTCTGGGTATATAAGAAGCACTTATGAAAATTTCACGAATTCATCGCCAGTTGCCCCCCCCCCGCCCCACGACGCCGAGCTCATCGATGCCGCCAGGCTGCCCCCATCGACGCCGTCCGCCGCCCCGATGCCATCCGCGCGCCCTCATCACCACGCCCTGCC